>BQNB010024508.1:0-39469 GCA_026074375.1 Tanacetum coccineum | reverse complement strand
TTTTTTCTTGGGGAAGAAGGTGGCATACCCTGTTGTTGCTAACTATGTTAGGAATACTTGGGGTAAATATGGGCTTGTTCACTCAATGTTTAGTTAGTCTACCAGATTGTTCTCCTTTTAATTTAGTTCCATAGACGAGGTAGATGCTATGCTTGAGATTGGTCCATGGTTCATCCGGAATAACCCGCTTATCCTAAAGAAATGGCATTCGGATGAGAACCTATTAAAGGAAGATGTTAGAATTGTTCCAGTTTGGGTTAAACTCCATAGTGTACCTATTACGACCTTTAGAGAGGATGGCTTGAGTGTCATTGTTACTAAACTGGGTACTCCTCTAATGCTTGACTCTTATACATTTTATATGTGCATGCAATCTTAGGGTAGGTCATGCTATGCTAGAGTTATGATTGAGCTTCGAGCTGATGTGGAGTTGAAAGATAACATTATCGTGGCTATGCCTAAAATTACTAGGGAGGGCCATTATACATGTAATGTCTGTGTTGAGTATGAGTGGAACCTCCTAGGTGATCATCTTATAAGATTTTTGGACATATTCATGAGGAATTTCCAAAGAATACAGGTACTGGTGAGAAGACTATGAAGAAGCCTAGACAAACTTCTCAAGGTGTTCTGGTTGGTCCGAAAATAGGTTTTAAACCTTAGAAAGAATATCGACCTATTCCCAAAAATTCTACTGCTAGTTCTAGTGGTAATAAAAACAAAGGTGTGGAACCTACTATTAAGGTTACTAATTCAAATCCATTTGATGTTCTTAATTCGGTCGATAATGATGTGGAGTGTGGTACCAATGGGGGGGCTGCTAATTTGGTAAACGACGAGGCTACTTCAAGTGGATCCTCTTTTATGAATGTTAATAATAGTAGTTTTGGTACTACTCCTATTATTGATAAAATCAGGAAGTTTGAAGATTTACTTACTAGTGGGCAAGCTATTCTTGTGGTTAAAGCTGTTAATACTTTGAAGAAGGATGAGTTTCCGGATGAATATGATAGTGAAGATGAGGTTGCATCAGTTGATAATGATATGGCTCGTTCTATGGCATCTGAAACGGTAGGTTTTGGCACTCAAAGTTTGCTGGAACAATGGAGGGATTCGTATGGTAATGGTGACTATGATGATGACCCATACGATGATGATATGTACGAAGGTCAGGATCTTTCTCATGAGCTTCAAGCTATATGTGATAATCTGGATATCCGTGTTCGAGGTCGCAAGAAGAAATAAATTTATGTTTCTTTTGTCTAGTCATTTTGTGTACCTTCCTTTTAGGAAGTAGTTTTGCCCATGTAACGGGCGGAGATGTGGGACTCACCCTCATCCCTTGTACTTAAATGTTTTTTGGCGTAATAAAATTTACCGGGGAAACCCTTTACCCAAAAAAAAAGCTTACGAAATAAAAATAGTTTATGGCACAACCGGTTTGACAATACACAATTACCAGTTTCAAGCACATAAATGTACAACTAGCACCTCACATTAGTGTTTGGATTCTCTCATTTCTTGGGTGAATATAAATGATATACATGTATGGAAACTGGAAATTTCACTTATTACCTATCATAGCACATAGATTACCATAGGATTTATAATGGATCAAACCTCCACAACTTTGGCGTAAGCACCAGGATAAACTATCAAAGAGGTCTTTACAAATGGTTATAATGAGAGGCGAAGGGTATGGAATACACGGTTAAGGGAATACCAGGGGGTGCTTTTTTGGTGGCAATTTACTTATCTTAGTTACATGTATATATACGACGTTGCTAAGCGAAGACTCGATAAACAACAAATAACAGTACAAACTCTACATCAAACTCTTTCTTTTGTTTTCTCGACTCTTTCTTGACTTAAACATAAGTCGGATCACAGTTTGTAGATTTTTTAATTTTTTCTATATACTCTTTTAGCATGCCGTCTTTGATTAGCTAAAACTAATACATTACAATAATGACCCGAGTTAGGAGGATCAATACACGTAGAGTACTTAGATATTAACATATGCATTATTGGGACTTAAAAGACTTCAAGGATTCTTAGAGTTACTACTGCTCAGGTACGTAATAGAAATTATGCTAAGTAGTTAGTACTGATAGTATAAAGTTTGATAGACTTTTGATTAATTTGAGAAATTAAAGAGTCACTATTGTATTTATTCTGAACACGTGTCTTTTTAATTGAATCATAAATTTCTTTGTAAGTCTGTTTCAAATGCTCATTTTCTTTATGTAACTGCTCATTTTCTACAAGTAATTTAGCCACACTATGTTCCAATTCGATGTTAATAGTTTCAATTACATCTATATCATTTTTAACTTTGCCTTCATTACTTGTTTCATGCAGATTTTTAATTTGTTTCTTCAAGTTGCTAATTAGTGTGGTTTTGGCATGTAGCTGAGCTTTCAATTTGTTTATCTCAAAAAATGCACGAAACTCAGGAGCATCCTGATTTTTACATGGTTTGTTACTTTGAAAACATTCTTCTTTTTGTTGTATGGAAATTTCAAGTGAGAGAAAATGTTTTTCAATTTGTAAAAATCTATTTGAGAGTTCATTATAAACTTCTTTTTTAACTGTATCATTTGTTTTTGAAAGCTCATCATCAAGCAAAGGAATTTTAAGTTGATATTGTTTAGCAACCTGGTCAACCTTTCCTTTATTTTTGAATTCGGGTTGCTCAGCATGCTATACAACAGTCATTTGTACCTCAGCCATTGGCTCTTTGTTATTCACTGGTTTGATATCTGCATCTTCAGCATGTGTATCATTCCTGGATCTGCTGCTTGTAACATGCTTTTTTGATTCTGTTCCATTGCTAACTGTAACAACCAAACCAGCATCCAATGCTTTACTTGAATAAACCTTTCCCTGTTTTGTTTGCATCTTTCTGTCATTCACCCTTTTGTCATACTCTCGTTTATGTTGTGCACTTTCATCAATTGACTTTTTAACAGCCATGTGTTGGATCAGTGTATCACGGAATTGTTGAACATCGGTTCGAGTGTATGCTATAAAGTACTTGCGTATCATTAGACCATCATCATTATTGAAAGAGAATCGTGAATTGATGAACGTCTAAAACTGTGTCATGAGTACTTTAAAAGCATTAAAAGATCCAATTTCTTGAAATTCTTCTTTGGCAAGTTTCTTTTCTAGTTGATCCAAGTTTAGTAACATTGTGCCTATGAAAGTCTAAACATCTTGATCGAAGAGTGTCGCAAATGCCCGTTCGAATCCTCCCTTTATTTTTAAGTCATTGTATGAAAGAACCTAGAGAAGTGAATGAAGCAGTCAAAAAGATGCCATGCAACTTTCCTTTGCTTTGTCTTGCATTTGTTGCAATTAATGCAACTCTCTCTCTTGTGAATTATAATTTAACGATTCAATTGAAGTTCGATGTTTGAAATGAAAACATAAAATATTGATCATTCAATGATTAGAGGAATTTATGTTAAAGTGATGAAGTATTGGAATTATACGGGATTTTACAATTCTTGATAAAAACGAGAGGATAAGTTAACATTTCACAGGATTTTACAAATCAAAGAAAAAACCGTATAAATTACCTAGAAGAAATGGTATAAATCGCCTAGGCAAAAAAACAATGTATAAATCGCCCAAAGACAATGTATAAATCGCCCAATATGCATTGTATAAATCGCCCAAGGAATACTGTATAAATCACCCAAGAGAAGTGTATAAATCTCCCAATGAAAGTGGTATAAATCGCCTAGGCAAAACTGTAGTGTATAAATCGCCTAGGCAAAACTGCAGGTATAAATCGCCTAGTGTAATGGTATAAATCGCCTAGGCAAAACTGTAGTGTATAAATCGCCTAGTGAAAGAGGTATAAATCACCTAGGCAAACATGCAGTGTATAAATCGCCTAGTGTAATGGTATAAATCGCCTAGTGTAATGGTATAAATCGCCTTGGCAAAATTGCAAGTATAAATCACCTAGTGTAAGAAAAATTCTGAAAAACCACTTTTTCAAATCACTTAAAGACATAATTTTCGACGTTTTTGTTCGATTTTTATTGTACAACTTACTATCATAAGCCTATTAGAACCTTCAAAATACAAACTTTATAGTTTTAACACAAAAAATTTGAAATTAAGATTTTGGTACAAAAAGGGTTTCGAAACAAAAAAATACTCAAAAAATCAAAATTTTGTTGTTTTTGCTAGGATTTTCTTGTACAACTAACTAATGCTAAGGTAGTAGAAGCTTAAAAATGTAAACTTTATGATTTTTGAACACCCAAAAAGTGAAAAACTTTTTATATGTTCGGTACTAAACGACGCAACAAAAACGCACACAAAACCTACAAGATCACCCCATGGCTCTTGATACCAATTGTAGGTTCCTAATTTCACACACACTTATGAACTAAAGAGAGAAAGCTAGAGAGAGAATGGAATGGAGAACACATATAAAAACACACTTGTATTGTGAGAAAAATGGTTCAACCTCCACCCTCTCAATGTGTGGAGAGGGTTAATATACTTACATGACATGGGTCGGGCCGGGTTTTCCTTGGACTTTGTATAAACCGGCCCGGTTAGCTTACTTGTTAATACATTCATGGATTACAAGCTAATTAAGTAAATTACGTGGAGTGACCGATCCTTTTCTGGATCTCTAACAAATTTCGGCCTCATTGAGTTCTTCAATCTCATGATTTTCAAGACAGGAAAGGTGATCCACAGCTAGATTTTCTGCACCTTTCTTGTCTTGAATCTCAATGTAGAATTCTTGTAGGAGAACTATCCAAAGAATGAGATGAGGCTTTGAATCTTGTTTAGAGAAAAGATATCAAAGAGCAGAATGGTCAGTGTAGACTATTATTTTGGAAAGAACGAGATATTGCCTTAATTTATCAAAAGAAAAAATGACAGCCATGAGTTCCTTCTCAGTGATAGTATAATTCTCCTGAGCCTCAGTCATTGTTTTGCTCGCATAGTAAATTGGCTGAAAATACTTTGTTGGGAATTAAACTCATTCGACTTAGTACTGCCAAGTCAAAGTGTTAGTACTGCTTAAGTCATAACTGGCAGTATAAACTAGTTAGTACTACTAGAAGAATGTTAGTACTGGTAGGTATAAGTTAGTACTGCTAGTACTAAGCTTAACACTGCTGAAGGGATTTATACTGCTAATAAAGACTGAAGACTGCATGAAGATAAAGACGTGTGAAGAGGTGTAAAGACATGTTAAAAGATATGTATTAGTTATTTTGTGTATATTCTATATATTTAGAAAGATATGCATATAAGCTTAATGTTTTAGAAGATTCCTAGTTATCTTGTAAAAGACTCCTTGGTGTATAAAAAGAGATCCTAGGTTATGGTTTAGAAACACATCAATCAATCTTTCTTTATAGCTTTAAGGTTGTAAACCCTAGTACTAGACAGAGTACTCATATTATTCATCATAATAATATTGAATCTTTTTGGTTATATTCATTGTCTATTCATTCTACTGCATCACAACTTATTATTACATTGATATTCTTCTAAGTACTAAAGAGTAGATTCCGCATACTCTTAGTATCAACAAAGTTTTTAGCATAATTGTCTTGAATTTATTCAATACAACTAACCCTTTTACAAGGTTTGCAAGATCTAGTTGGGATCAACAAGTGGTATCAGAGCCTTATGTTCTGAAACTTTGATCTAGAAGAAACAATCAAGAAGAACACTTTTTTACAAAGGAGATAGTCTATGAAACTACACAAACCAAAGCTGCTGCAAAACTGCCCACTTTCTCAAGCAAGGTGAATATGAAATGTGGAGACTCAGAATAGAGCAATACTTTCTAATCCAAGACTACGCTTTATGGGATGTAATATGATAATGGGCAACATTTTCAAACTAACAATTATGAAAACAGCAAATGCAGATGGAACTTTACTTCAATGATACCATGTCCTTGTTACTATTGAAGAGAAGGCCCAAAAGAAGAATGATGTAAAAGCAAGAAGTATGTTGCTGATGGCACTTCCCAATGAACATCAATTGACTTTTAATTAATACAAGGATGCCAAGACTTTGTTTGCTGCCATACAAATAAAATTTGGCGGTAATGATGCCACAAAGAAGACTCAAAAGACACTTCTAAAGCAGAGTTATGAGAACTTTAACTCTCTAAGCATAGATCACTTATACAATCTTATAACGATGTCTTCTTTCAAAAAATTGTTAGCCAGTTGCCCATCTTAGGGGAAAACATTTCTCAAGAAGATCTGAATTTAAAATTCTTAAGAAGTCTGCCTTCTGAATGGAACATTCATGTTATGGTCTGGAGAAATAAACCATATCTTGAAATAATGAACTTTGATGATCTCTAAACCATATAAGATTGTGAACAAGAGGTCAAAAAGAAACATTACAATCAAGCTCAAACTCAAGTCTAAATATGGCCTTTTGTATCAACTCCTGGCAGTACAAATGAAGCTAATACTGTTAATGTTCAAGTTAGTATTGCCAACTCTTTAGTTAGTACTGATAGTACTCTTGATAGTACTGCCAACTTGAGTGATGCCACTGTCTATGGTTTTCTGGCCAATCAACCAAATGGGTCTCAACTTGTACATGAAGACCTAGAAGAAATCCATGATGATGATCTTGAAGAAATAGATTTGAAGTGGGAATTGGCATTACTGAGTATGGAGAGCAAGGGAAGTAATTACAGAAACTAGGAATAAGATCACTATCAATAGAGAAGATAAACATCAGGATATGACCAAGTCCAAGGTAGAATGTTTCACTATCATAAGTATTGGACATTTTCAAGGGAATGTTAGAGGTCCTGAGAGAACAAAAAAAGCATGCCCTAGGAATCGAAGATAAAGTTCAAGAAGAACTGTAATAGTGGAAGACACTTCTTCTAACAGCTATGTTAGACTATTGATGGATCTGGTTTGATTGGAGCTTTATGCAAAGATGAATTGACTAAAACATGGGAACTTAGTGGCTTTCTCAGTAACTCTGAGGTTACAATGACAAAACTGCTCAACACCTGTCTTAAAAAGCTTTGTAGCTCAATAAAACAAAAACTTGAAAATTAGAGAGTAGAGTTTAATAAATATGAGTTTAATCTAGCTACCTATAAAAGAGGTTTAACATTTGTAGAAGAACAACTTGTCTTTTACCAAGAAGTAAGATAGGTTATGTTTTTGAGACCAAAATGATTCTTAAAAGAGATGCCTCATTTATAGACTCAAAAAATCAATGGCTACTTAAAATTGAGATAGAGAAGCTTAAGAATGAAAAAGAAAGCAATCAGATTAAAATTAACAAATTTGAAAATGCCTCTAAGAGCTTAGATAAATTAATAGGGAGTTAAGTATCTGAGAACAGTAGAAAAGGTGTGGGCTATAATGATGTTCCACCCCCACCTACAGGCTTATTTGCACCCTCAATTATTGATTTATCCTACTCTGGTCTTAAGGAGTTCCAACAGCCTGAAGTTCAAGGCTATGGACCTAAGTCCAGTAAGAGTGTCTGTGTAGATACCTCTAATGAGGTTAAGACAACTCCTGCTACCCTATTGGTTGAGGAGTTGGTGTCAGAGAAAGAAAAGCAAACTGTTTTTCCTACTAAAATAGAATTTGTTAAACAACAAGACAAAACAGCTAGGAAACCAGTTAAGTATGCAGAGATGTACAAATCACAAAAACCTAGGGGAAATCAAAGAAACTGGAATAATCTTAAATCCCAACAGCTAGGTAGTGATTCTGTAATAAAGCATGTTTTGTTTGTGGGAGTTTTGATCATATTCAAGCTCATTGTAAATACCATCAAAGGGAAAGGATGGTATATGAGAATAATTATAACAGGGTAAACTATAACTATACTACTAATAGGATTTACCCTAATGCTGAAAGGAACATGGTTCTAAGAGCAGTTTTAATGAAAACTGGCCCAAAACCATTTAATACTGCCAGGACAGTTAATACTGCTCATCATCCCAAATCTACAGTTTATAGTGCTAAACCAATGTCATGTTTTTCAAAATTAGCACAATCAACTGTAAAAAGGCCCTATCAATCAAAAACTGTATTAACTAACAAAAATTTTACCCAAAAAGTTAATACTGTCAAGGTAAAAGTTAATACTGTTAGGCCAAAAGCAGTTAATACTGCTAGGCCAAATTCTGCAGTTATTAATACTGTTAGGGATAATCAGGTAAATGTTGTTAAGGCCTTAGCATGTTAGGTTTGGAGACCTACCAAACTTGATAGTGCATCAATCACTTTGAGGAAACATAATTATATTGATGCACGAGGCAGATCCAAGTCAGTAATGGCTTGGGTCCCCAAAGGAAACTAAATTCCTTATTTTTATGTAAATGGCATTCCACCAACTGATGATCAAGGCTATGTGGATAGTGGATGTTCTAGGCACATGACAGGCAACATTTCCTATCTCTTATATTTCCAAGAGTTTGATAGAGGATATGTCACCTTTGGTAGAGGAGTCAGAGGAGGAAAAATCACTGGTAAAGAACTCTATTACTTATGTCAAGCATGGATGGAAGGACATGTAATATCAAAAGTGTGTTAAAAAGAAACAAAAACATCTAGGCATGTCAAAAGAGGTCAAGACACCAAGATACGTCAGTCTAGTGGTTCCCTTGTAAAGGTTGGTGATGAGGCTGTCCATAAGGAGTTGGGTGACAGAATGGAAAAGGGCTGCCACCACTGCTTCTAGCTTAGAAGCATGTCAGGGCAGTGGTACCATGCATAAGACCCCTACCAGGCCCTATAATTCACCTCTCCCAAGAGTTCACACACTTGGAAGTGATGAGGGCAGTCTACAACAAAATGAATTGATGGATTTGGTTACCAAGTTGACTGATAGAGTTGAAGTTTTGGAGAATGACATGCAACAAACAAAGAAGGTTTATAGTTCTTCTCTTACAAAGCTCATCTTAAGAGTGAAAAAGTTGGAGAAGAAAGTCAAAACAAACAAAGCTAGGAGAAGGGCCAGGATAGTTATTTTAGAGGATAAAGATGCTAAAGAGGATTCTTCTAAATAGAGGAGGAAGATCTCTGAAATTGATAAAGATCCTATAATCTTATTGGTACAACCTTAGCAAGACATGGAATATGATTTTGATGTTAGTACTGCTGAAGGATTTACTACTGCCAGTGTACCTGTTACCACTGCTAGTGCGACTCCTGAAGTTAGTACTGCTGCTGCAAATTTAGTGTACATCAGAAGGAGTGCAGAAAAGAGAAAAGATAAAGGAAAAGCTATTATGAAAGAAGATGAATCTGTTCAGAAGAAGGCAAAGAAGCAACTAAAGAAAGAAAGACTTGGGCATGAAGAAGCTATTAGATTGCAAGAACAGATTAATGAAGAAGAAAAACAAAGGATTGCTAGGGATGCAGAAATAGCTAAACAGTTACAAGAAGAATTTGATAGAGCAAGACAAGAACAAGAAGTTGTAGCTGAAGCTGATCAAGCCCATGATATTGATTGGAGTGATCCTGCTGTGCTAAGATATCATGCACTTCAAAATAGATCTTTCTCTGTAGCTGAAGTAAGGAAGAACATGTGCATGTATTTGAAAAATCAGGGAGGATACAAGCAGAGTCATTTCAAGGGAATGAGTTATGAAGATATTAGACCTATATTTGAAAGAGTATGGGATCAAAATAATGCTTTTGTACCTAAGGATTCTGAGATAGAAAAGGAAGTAATGAAGCGACCTGGATTTGATCTTCAACAAGAATCTACTCAGAAGAATGAGAAAATTGAATCAAAACAAGTTGAAGAAGAGATAGTTCAGCAAGAAGATGTTGTAGCTGAACAAGTTGTGATAGAAAGCTCTAAGAAAGCTGGAGGAAGATTGAAAAGAAAGGTTTCAAATGCTAGAAAGGACAAGGATAAAAGACAGAAGATGCAGGATGATCCAGAAAAACTTACACTTAAGGAGTATGTGGAAGTTATTTCTGATTCAGAAGAAGTAATTAGTGTAATCCCATTGGCTGTTAAATCTCCAATAGTTAGTTGGAAATCTTATTGCAAAGGAGATGTGGGATACTATGAGATACACAGGGCAGATGGAAGCTACAAGACTTATATATTCTTCAGTGAGATGCTAAATGATTTTGATAGAGAAGATTTGATTGTGTTGTACAGACTTTTGAATGAGAAGTATGCATCTACAAGACCAGGTTTTGATGATCTAATGCTCTGGGGAGATCTGAAGATTATGTTTAAACCAGATAGTGATGATGATGTCTGGAAAAATCATCAACATCAAGATTTGATAGAATGGAAACTTTATGATTCTTGTGGAGTTCACTCTTTGATACTGGGAGAAGTAAGCATTCATATGTTAGTTGAGAAGAAGTATCCACTTCCATAGGATACATTTATAAGAATGCTTCAATGGAAACTTCATGTGAATAATGTTGTCATTGAGATGGCATATGAGCTTTTAAGGTTTATAAGGTCTCAACTTCAGAAGTAGAAGAATGTTTGAAAGAATCCTCTCAAAAGGTTTATATCAAGAAACTTGATGATTTGAAGGTAAATCACAAGTTTAGGGGAGGATTGTTGGGAAATAAACTCATTAGACTTAGTACTGCCAAGTCAAAGTGTTAGTACTGCTTAAGTCATAACTGGCAGTATAAACCAGTTAGTACTGCTAGAAGAATGTTAGTACTGCTAGGTATAAGTTAGTACTACTAGTACTAAACTTAACACTGCTGAAGAGATTTATACTGCTGATAAAGAGTAAAGATTGCATGAAGATAAAGACGTGTAAAGAGGTGTAAAGACATGTTAAAAGATATGTATTAGTTATCTTGTGTATATTCTATATATTTAGATAGATATGCATATAAGCTTAATGTTTTAGAAGATTCATAGTTATCGTGTAAAGGACTCCTTGGTGTATAAAAGGAGTTCCTAGGTTATGGTTTAGAAACACATCAATCAATCTTTCTTTGTAGCTTCAAGGTTGTAAACCCTAGTACTAGACAGAGTACTTGTATTATTCATCATAATAATATTGAAGCTTTTTGGTTATATTCATTGTTCATTCATTCTACTACAGCATAGTTTACTATTACATTGATATTCTTCTAAGTACTAAAGAGTAGATTTCGCATACTCTTAGTATCAACAAAGTTTCTAGCATAGTTGTCTTGAATCTATTCAATACAACTAACCCTTTTACAAGGTTTGCAAGATCTCATTAGGATCAACATACTTCCCGTTCCTTTGTCCTAATACGACACCTACCGCATAATCACTTGCATCACACATCAACTCAAAGGGTAAAGACCAATCCGGCTTGACCATAATTAGAGCTTTAGTTAATTCTTTCTTCAATGTCTCGAAGGCCTCAACATAATCAACAGAAAAATCAAACTTGGCATCCTTCATTAACAGTTGGGTCATAGGTCGTGTAATTTTTGAAAAATCCTTTATGAAACGACGATAGAACCATGCACGACCTAAGAAACTTTGAATTGACTTGACATTAGTAGGGTGAGGAAGTTTTGATATAGCTTTAATCTTTTTCATATCTACCTTAATCCCAGCACATGATATCTTGTGCCCTAAGACGATACCTTCCTTGAACATAAAATGACACTTTTCCCAGTTAAGAACTAGGTTAGTTTCCTCACAGCGAGTGAGCATTTTATCGAGGTTTGACAAACAATAGTCAAAGGAACTTCTGAAAATAGAAAAATCATCTATGAAAACTTCCATGTTGTCTTACATTAGTTTGTGGAAAATAGCCATCATGTATCTTTGAAATGTTGCAGGCGCATTGCATGATCCAAATGGCATTCTATGACACGCAAATGTGCCATATGGACATGTAAATGTCATT
Organism: Tanacetum coccineum; assembly: GCA_026074375.1. Taxonomy (NCBI): domain Eukaryota; kingdom Viridiplantae; phylum Streptophyta; class Magnoliopsida; order Asterales; family Asteraceae; genus Tanacetum; species Tanacetum coccineum. The sequence continues at coordinate 27,591 of BQNB010024508.1, read as the reverse complement.
TTTTCATGATCCTCCAAAGCAATTGGATTTTGGAAGTAACCCGAAAATCCATCTAGAAAGCTATAATAGTCATGACCGGTGAGTCATTCAAGCATTTGATCGATGAATGGAAGAAGAAATGATATTTTCTTGTCGTGTCATTTAGTTTTTGATAATCGATGCATACTCTCCAACCTGTGACAGTGCATTGAGGGATGAGTTCATTCTTTTTGTTCCTAACTACTGTCATACCACCCTTCTTTGGTACCACTTGGACCAGACTCACCCATGGACTATCAAATATAGGGTAAATATACCAACATCTAGAAGTTTGATAACTTCTTTCTTCACAACCTCCTTTATGTTTGGATTCAATCTTCTTTGTGGTTATATACAATGGCTTTCTCGTGAGACTTTAAAACCTTTAAGAGCTTACTTTTTTCCAGAGCGGATAGGGAAGAGGAGATAACCACCGGGAGTTGGTCATCTCCTTGAAGGAAGGCATATTCCAAATGATTGGGTAGTGCTTTTAACTCCACTTTTGGTGGCTCGTCCACCGAAGGTTTCAACCTATTTTCCAGAATCTTCCATTCTAAAGGCTCGGTGGGTAGAAAGAGATGGCTTGTACCTTTTCAGCTTTATCCTCTTCTTCATTATCGGTCCAATTGCTATCATGATCTAAGGTGTCATCCTATTATTCTTGTACCATTTCGTTAGTGTGATCGGCGAAGTATAGACAATCATCCTGAGATGAGGAGAATTTCATGGATTCTCTTATGTTGAAGGTGACACTTTCCTCACCAACCCTTAATCTTAAATTCCCATCGTGTACATCAATGACTGTGCGGGCCAAGGCTAGGAATGGTCGTCCAAGAATGATTGGGACCGATGCATCCTTGTCCATTTCCAGGATTATGAAATCGACTGTAAAAATGAACTTGTCAATCTTAACTAATAGGTTTTCGCATATACCTATTATATACTTAATTGATCTATTAGCAAGCTGAATACTCATCCTGGTAGGTTTCAGTTCTAAAATGCCCAATTTTAGGAAAAGGGAGCGTGGCATGAGATTAATGCTTACTCCTAAGTCTGCTAAGGCATTCTTTACTAGAATAGTTCCAATAAGACATGGTAATGTAAAGCTTCCAGTATCTCCTTTCTTTGGGGTAAGTTCTTTTGGATAGTGTTGAGCATTCTTCACTAAGGGTGCTGAGTTTGGTTGGTTGGGGTATGGAGGGTTGCGTGTGGTAATTCCTGACCTGGTTGTTATAGCTAATGTTGGTGTATTAGGTTCAGGTGTTGGTGTTTGGATTTTTCCCAATGTTGCAAGGATTTGAGAGAATTGGCTATGCATGTCACTTTGTTGTTGGTTAAGCATTTCTCCTAATCCTTTTGCATGGAGGTATTTTTTGAGCATGAAGTTGGCTAACTTATCCTTAAACTTGCTTCTAATGACCCAATGAGGACTTTCTTCTCCCTCCATTCTTCATCGTGTGTTTCCCCATGGTGGGATATCGTCATTCCGATAGAATATCAAAAGAGAGAGATCGTTATAGATGTTTCCCCCAGATAAACATACTTGTTCACGCGGCCCATTTGAGTCAAATTCATCAGCTTCATGAGCACCCCCACAAATGTCGCATATGAGGTATGGATTCCTCAAGCTTTTCCCTCTGGTCAAAGTTGTAAGGTAGGAGAGTTTTTCATGAGCTGCTTTTAGACGCCCCTAGAAGGTAGGCTTTACGCTTCCTGGAATGGAAGATATGTTCATGATTGGAGATGGTTCTTCCCACGTGTCGTCTTGGTATTGAACATAATCTTCAATACGCTCCCAGCCCTCATCTGCTATGAGATTGATGAATTGATGTTGTATGAAATGGTCGAGTCTCCTTCGTTCATCATGAGATATGTTATCGTAAAACGTTTAAACCAACAACCATTTGCTAATTCCATGATGGAGGCTTGTCGTACTTGGTCTTGGAACTGAATCCATGCATCCTTGATGGGCTCCCTTTCCCCTTGGTGGAACCGCAGGATTTTATCCCTAATTATCAAGGTTTGTTCTGGTGGGAACAATTTATCTAAGAACTTCGAGACGAGTTGCTCCTAACTAGTGATCGTCCCGGGAGATATATTGTCAAGCCATTCCTTGGCTTTACCTTTTAAGGAGAAACGAAAGAAACAAAGTCTAAACGCATCATTGGTAGCTCCATTGGCTTAAAGGTGATCCACTATGCTCAAAAAGTGTTTTATATGATGGATGGGATTTTTAGTGCATAAGCCCTGAAATGAGCAAGTGTCTTGGATCAACAATATATCTTGTGCGTCTAAAACCTTATTTGTTAGCTTCTCAAGAAGAATGATTGGGTTTAGAAAACTGGATGCGTTAGGAGAGGAATGCTCTCGAAGGCTTTTGATTGGGGGAGTTATTTTAGTTCAAAATTAATAGAAGACGAGGCTTTGTCTTTGAAAAGATTTCATCCAGCGATGGCTAAGGATTCATTTCGTTGTTAATGGCTGGCGGCTTTTCTACGCCTATGCATTTCTCTCTCGGACTCCTCAAGAGGTTCCTCCAATTTCTTAACGGTACTACGAGTTATTGCGCAAGATTTAAAATGAAAGGGAACGAAGAAAAGATAGACTACGAGAAAGCTATACTAAAAAGAAAAAGAAAATTTCACTTGATAGGAATCTTGTGAGTAGACCTAAGCTAAATAGAGTTTGAAACCTAGACTACTCCCCATGCAGCGGCGCCAAAAACTTGATGTGAATATTTGTAAACGCAAAAGTTTTACAATCCTCCTAGGCAGTGTACCTAACCGTTGTATTGTAGTATAGGTAAATCCGGGAGATTGATTGTTCTCTAGGGGAATAGTATGGTAGGCTCGAAGTGTATGTCGAGTAGGTCTAAGGATTGAGGGAGGAGTATTTTTGTGTTTTTGTATTTTATGAAAGCATATAAACCCAATAATTGAGAGAGGGGGTTTTAACTAACTTAAACTACTTGAATAAAGTAAAAACAACTAATAAAATAAGTACTAACTAAAGAAAATTCAGGAGAAGCATAATGTGTTTACTTAGAATTCACTCCCCCTAAATATGTTTGTTTAATTATTAAGCATAATTAATTGACTAGTTCTATGATGAATTTTAAATGGATTGGTTAAGCATTCACATCTCCTCGCCCTTCTATACCTATGGCCAATGTCTATGAGGTTGCTCAATCGGACATAGACACAAGTATAAAACATTAAGACTACAAATATCATGAATAATTCGACCTATGTGATCTTAGGTTGTCGAGTATCACTCATTAGCCTAGAGGTTGCTCTTTTGACTAACTAACACATATTTACATACAAATCGCTAACTAACTTATCCAAGCTTAGGTTTCTAAGTCAAGACTTAAAGGTCTTTAGGTTGCTAAATGACTAAGAATAAACCGATTTCATGTTAAGGTTGCCTAATCATGCAATGCTAGTTTATTAAAATCAATTAGACAATTCTTGTATGTAAGCATATGGATCTTCGATCAAACATGCATAATAATAATAAACATACCATCATTCATCATTATAAACATACAGACATATCTAGTGGTTGTTACGTCTAAGCAAACACAATAGAAATTTAGCCTAACATAGCATAAATCAAACCATAAGACATAATAATCATGCAATTAGAATTCATCATGTTAAGAGAATTAATAAGATAAACCTGGAATCATATGATGTTATGGTTAGGAATTACACCATGAAAAACAAAGGAAAAACACCTCCAAAGTCCCCAAAATCGGTTTTAGGGTTTTAGGCTTAATAAAAACAAAGTTATGAACTTATATTTATAGAAAAAACTAAGTCGGTTCATTCTGGCGATGCCACGGCCTGATCAGGAAGCTGTAGATTTTCTTGCTGGGATCGCGTGGGTAGTTGAATTGTCAAAATTCTAGTTCGTATGAAGGAGTTATGATCAAAACAACATTTGATACTTCGCGCCCAAGTTGAATGACCTTCTTTATCTCGTGACATCATCTCAACAAATTGTGATGCCGTCAGCCCGCTTTGTCGGCTACGTTGACGTTGTTGCCAAAGATCCTAATGCCGTCTCTTGGGCCTTTAATGACATCATAAAATGTCTATTTTATAGCATCATTTATCCCATCTTTATTGCTCGTTTTACATTATTTATATAGGAATTGGTACTTAATTGCTTATATTTATTAATTTCAGTAATTATCGAGCATTTAGTGAAATTTAGCTAAAAGGCACGCATTTTGGAGCAAAAACAAAGAGTTCAAGAAAGTCTATTGATCTGACAACCAATACGCCATATCCAAATCAACGATACGTCGTATATAATACTTTGGTCAACGAAGAAGAACTAACTGGTTTTACCTCAATACGCCGTATCCAGCAAGAATATACGGTGTATCCGTGCCCTAACTTCATAAGACATCCATGACGATCAAGAGAGCTATACGCCGTATCCAGAAGAGCTCATACGTCGTATTCACGGACAATCAAAGAATATTCTAGAATATATTATTCGTGGAGCCAACGCCAGGTTACCCTAATACGCTGTATTGAACCCTTTCAATGCGGCGTATCGACTGATTTCCAGACTCTATAAATACAAAACCCTAAAACTCGTTTTAGGTATGCTTTTAACCACCAAGTTCGATTCTCAGAAGATCTAAGAAGACAAGAAGGTCTTGCAAAGTGATCTAATCCATAGGAAAACCCTTGTAATCTCTATACTCTAAATACGCGTTTGGTTTTGTTACTTTAATCATTCGTCTATGACATTTGTATAAGTTTACAATCACTATCGGCTAATACCTTTATGAATTAGCCATGTTTATGATAATTTAATGTTTAGTTCTGTTTATGTTGATTGTTTGCTTATTCATTACATATTGATTATGTTTATCAATTTATACTCGTTTATGTGCGTAAGCATGTGTTTGACCTATCATTCAACTGGATCTAGGAATACAAATAGAGCATTAGCTAGAGTCTGGGATAGAACTATATGCAGTCGTTTAAATATCTAGAGCAATATGATCAAGAATATTGACCTGTTAATACCCTTGGTTTAGTAAATAGGTAGACTAAAAGGTGACCTAGGACTAACAAATAACGTTCTGATTCCTTGGGTAAAGATCAAGACAGTGGACTACTATTATATAAATTGTCATTGAGCAGTAAGTTAGTATAGTCTCCATGAGCTAGGATTCGATATTTTCACCATTATCGTCTCCTAAGATAGATTATAATCGACTATGAATGCTTTATGCGGGTTTGGTTAATTGTGACAGAATTGTTGAATCCAGAGTTTAGGAAGAAGTCCCGTCTAAACTTAGGAATGATATATCACCAACAAAGTAAAACAATCATTGCACTTATAAACAATACCTGCGTTTTATTAGATTAATCTGGCTAATACGTTTTCCTTACATAAGGCTTGACCGCTTCTTTATCTTCTGTTTATCAACTTATGTGTGTTAATTGTCATCATTTAGATTAGGTAAACCCAAACTCGTGCCAGTCTCTTAGGCTGAAAACCCCCTTTTCGATTAGTTTATGTTTAACTTAAATTTAACTAGGATAAATTAGTACTAACTTAGATAACTAAAATAGTGATGGATTTAAGTATCAACGCTCGCTCTTAGTGATTGACACCCTACTTACCAACGAACCTACAACTGATCGGGTACACTGCCCGTTAGTGTTTGTTAATAGGTAAAGTCGGCAAAATATAAATATTAAAACATGAATTATAAATTACCTACACACGACGAAACACATCAAGTTTTTGGCGCCGCTGCTAGGGAGTGAGTTTGTTTAATTTTTGTTTATTAGTGTGTTAGTTTAGGTTTTGTGTTTTTAGTTTAGTTTTTTGAGTGTTTTTGTATATTTTGCATATTTATGTTTTTGCATATTTGTGTGTTTTTCTACATTGTTTTTTTTTTCTGTACTTGTTTTTGGGATTTCTGAAGGTAACCTAATAGGGCGTATTCCATCTGATTGGAATGACCGTCGTATCCTCTATACAACACCTGATTAGTCTTCGTGTAGGGTCTGTTGAACGACGTCATTAAATTCACTATGTATTTTTAGTAGTGTACGCGTTCTCGCTATTGTGTGGTAGTCCATTTATGAGCAATACTGTAAATACGCGTAAATCAGTTATAGTCTAAGATGATCTTACTTACGTAAGCGCTAATAAAAAATGTATCGTTCGCGATAGAATGTTAGAAGTACGTTTGGCATGGCAGATTCAACAATTAAATACTTTACAGTCAAGTAAGTATTCAAGTTAATTATTTTGAGGATAATTATTAACTTTGTTCATTTTATTTTATTGGTTACGTAAATTGTTTACGTTTCGTGATAAAATTACGTTTAGGCATACCCGGAACCACCACAATTAATCTACGCTTCAACAAATGCCTATTATTATTTCCAATGATCAAAAAGTTTATAAACGTTACCCATGGTTGCTAAATGGGATGCCCCATATACAAGAAATAAGCCAAGGTTTATAAAGTCTCAAGTATTACACATTACATTTACTTACATCTTATAAATACAAAAGTGATACTTTCTTTTCTTTTACCACAATATTGCAAGTAAACTTCCATTTTTACCAAGTAAATATCTAGTTAAACATAATTCCACAAATTCATAGGATGTTCTCAACTATTTAGTAACAAAGAAACATAAGACTTAATTAGCTAGTATATGTACCTATGAAGTTAGTAAGGACTTATAAGGATGACTAGTGATTTTGACCACTAGTCACCCTTAATTCACTCCCCATTGCCGCCGCCCTGCCTTGGACCATAAGTACTTATGGTCTTGTTATTTGCTAGCTAGTAATGCATATAATACTTACACTCTTGAAAGGTAAAACACACATTACATAACACTTAATAAAAATCAACTTTCTCTCCTCTCTTGGCTTATTTACCCACGGCAACCCCCCACCACCATACAAAATCCATACCAAATTTATATAACACCTTTACAAACACTTATACATCATATCTAAGATACCTCAAGGTAATTTAAAGGCTTGATTAAGTCTTTAAAAGGATTAAGCAAGGAAAGGAAAGATTAGGTTTTTCAAACTAATCTAGGGTTTCTAAACTTGCAAGCTTGGGTTTAAAATCTAAACAAGGGTTTAGAACATACTTCTCATCATCATACATCACTCTAAGGTTATCTAAAAGCCCTCATCTTTTTATAATTATGATTTTATGTGTATATTAGTTTTATATAGCAAAATCACCATTAGGATACTTTTGCTCATGTGAAATGAACTTTTGCTTGTAAGCATGATTTTGTACACTTTTACACATGTTATGTTGATGGTAATATCATGTTATAATGGGGTTATAAGTGTTGTACAATCTTGGTTTAAGTATAAAAAGTTCATGTATAAACTAGTAATTAAAGTTTACTTAAGAAAGTTTATGAGTTAAAAGTGTTGTTATGGACTTATTAATTTGGAAATTTAGACAAGATATGGACTAATGGACATTATTATATGTATGACATAGGGTAAAAAGAGTTGTGGGAAACTTGAGGTATTTTATTAGGTTAAAAAGGTATATAAAACAAGTTATAATAATAAGTACATATAAATGTTACAAAGGGCTGTTTTGATTCGAAATCAAAACAGTGGGTTTATATTTTTATAAAATAATACGTCTCATGACGATTCCAAAAAGGTAAGAAACTCGAAAAACGGATTAATAATGAAAAAGATACGTAGTTTACGAGTTATACGCGTTATAAAAGAGACTTTATAAAAACAAGTTAGAAAATACTTGTAAAATGTAAAGTTTATTATTTTTCACAGATAACACATATTTTTAGGATTCCAAAATGATAAGAATCGTAATTTTTCAATTTATAACGAAGGAGTTATGAATTACGCGAGTTTATATACTTAAATGTATAAAAATACTTTTATAAAAACAATTTTATAAAGGTTACTGTTCATCTCAGATTTATACATTTTGAAAACATCATTAATATGATAGAATTTTTAATAACAAAGACGTGCTCGAAAGAATAGCTAAAAACGGAGCTATAACGAATAAAATACGACATTTACGGGTTTTACGACAACTAAAACTATAAAAATAACTTTATAACTAGTGTGAACAGTAAAAGTACTGTTCACCAGGGGACATGAAATACAAAAATGTCATATTTTGATACGTCGTCTTAATACGAAAGCGTGGACATAAGAAACATAAGAAACGGACCTAAAACGATAAAGTTGTGTCATTTTTACTAAAGGTATATTTATAAACGTTTACACTTAATATGATTTCACTAAAATGATTAGATGGTGATTGAGCTATATAGAATTGTATATGGTAGTAGTTACTCAAATTGATTAGTACTTATAAGACTTATATTGGATTAGGTTGCATTCGATCATTACCGTGACGCAGTTTATGTGATATACTTGATATATACGCTCACTCAAGGTGAGTTCATATCCCCACGTTTTACATGATTTGTTTTATAAGTTTTTGGGGTGAGAAACATGCATTGTTTTACAATGGACACAAGTGGATAAGTTTTACATTATGATTGCGTGTTGCCTAAATAGCGATAACCCAAGTTGAGCCCATTATCATGAACTGTCAATTACTGGTTTGTGAGCGCGAATGTTATGAATAGATCTATTAGGATTGACATCCCCGTTCGGGTGATTAGCTATCACTGGGCAAACGAACGTATACCATGTCAAACATAGGATGTTGCGGGTTAGAACATCACCACGGGTAATGTAGGCCATTTATATGGTATTCATTTATGTCGAGCTTTAGTGTCATGAGCTTAGGGCAACGTAATTACATTTATATGATGTCTGCATCTGTTGCATTATCATACACTTGGGAAATCTTGTGGTCCTACAATATACGATTTATCAAACCTATGAATTCACCAACATTATTGTTGACGTTTTAAAGCATAGCAATGTTTTTCAGTGAGGTTAATAATAGCCGAAGGTCGCAAGGGATCATTAGGTGGTTTTAGATTTGGATATCATGCATGTTAACCAGCATTTTGTCGCATTACCATTTTGTATATCTGTTATGGGCCTGTAATAAATCTTTGTATTTTAGAACAATTTTGTGAACAAGTGAAGCTTCGGGATTTTGTAACTAAAAAATAATTTGTATAAATCCAAAATGTCTCGGTTTCTTTTAAACGACTTTTTGGTCGTTTCTATATATCCATCTTGTAGTTTATTAAATCTATGTAAAGTAAAAAGCCCCCAGACCCTTATTCCGCTGCGACCCAATTTGGGGGAGTTACAGATTGGTATCAAGAGCCAAGGTCATAGAGAACAGGTCAAACTGTTTTTGCATGGACTTTACCGTTTTCAAAATTGCATTCATACAAAGGGATTTTCACGGGACATACCATACATACACTAAGTTGTTGCATTAGTTGGTCTAGACTGATGCATTCATGATTGTTATAACATGTTATGATATAAATGTATATTACTATAAGAGTCTTTTTTAATATACTAATCAATACAGCTATTTTGGATTTTTGGATACAAGTCAATTGTCGGTTATGAGGATTCCAACGGTAACCTTACACTGCTGTTTCCACCGACCATTTGGAGGAGTTTGTATCAGGCATATTGATATCCCACAGGAGTTGTTGGGACACTGAGCACAATGGGGACTACTTGGATGCCTAGTATGACCCATAATGTACAGCGTTCGCTTTACAGCCCCCCCCCAGTTCACCAGAACCTACCTCTCTACCTGGCCACGAGGAGATACCACAGTCACCACTCCACCAGACATTGTTCTAGGGAGCCTTGTTTATTCGGAGGTTATGCCAACCGGTGGACGAGATCTCCTAGCTGGAGGTATGTAGCCACTGCTGCTGTTGAACTCACTACTGCTGGATTACACAGGCTATTCATTTCCAAAGGTCTAATCCTGAGGAACGGATCCGAAGGAGGATGACGACGAGGATCAGAACGGAGGATGAACGACGAGGTCCCCCTGTGGAGGTCCTGTCCGATTAATCCTTCTGAAGGAAGGAGTGATGGCGATGATGAGGTTGAGCATCTGATGATGATGAGGATGAGGAGGTTGATATTGAGGCTGATGACGAGGAGGAGGAGGAGCACCCAACTCCTGCCGACTCTATAGTTCATGTTGACTTATACCAGCTATTATTAAGGCCCCCATCTGCTATAGGACGAACCGAGCATTGGAGACTGATGAGGCTGCGACCACCACCACCACCACACCCTGCACTACCGCGTTACAGCATACCCTGCATACCGCGTTACAGCTAGGATTTCTATTCCAGCTCTAGTACCTACACCAGTTTGGTCTGATGCATAGGTTGCCAGACTTCTCGCTATATCTACTCCACCTTCATCACCACTTTCCCTATGGTCATCACCACTTCCCCAGATACCTTCTTTACCACTACCCCCGATACTATTACCACTACCAATATCACCACAACTACCTCAAATTTCCTCACCACCACTACCAGTATCATCACCAGTGCTTGTGTTATCTCCATTACCACCTGCTAGTCCTATTCGTCCGTTAGGCTATCGAGCTGCGATGATCAGGCTGAGAGTTGAGGCTGCATCTTCTTCCCATTCACTACCATTACCACAACCCATCATACTCTCCCACACCAGACCAGATGAACCATCATCAGGGACACCGCCAATGCATTTACTCTCTACTGACCGTAGAGCAGACAGACCCGAGGTTACCTTACCACCTCGGAAGAGGTTAGGTATCGCTCTTGGTCCTAGATACGAGGTTAGAGAGAGCTCGTCTGCTGCTGCTAGACCGGCTAGAGGTCTTAGGGCAGACTATGGTTTTGTTGCCACTATGGATAGGGAGATCAGGCATGATCTAGAGAGAGATGTTGGATATGGGATCACCGACTCTTGGGATGAGATAGTCGAGACCATGCAGGGGGAACCAGCTAGTGCTGATACAGAGTTGGGTCAACATATGACAGAGTTTGAGACTAGGGTTAGGCAAGACACGGACGAGATTTATACGAGGTTGGATGATGAGCAGACTGAGCGACGACTATTGGCTAGTCGGCTCAACATGTTATTTAGGGATAGGCGTGTACATGCATGTACTGCTAGACTCATAGAGGCGGAGGCTAGGATGTTTCGAGAGGCTTGGGGACGATCCATGGACGCGAGTGACCTTGCGCGTTCAGAGGTTATGTCGCTACGTACCACAGTGTTAGCTCAGCAGTCAGAGATTAGAGAGTTACAGTCAGCGGACCGTAGGAGACAGACGGTAATTACAAAGATGCTGGCAGCGGACCACAAGAGGCAGGTATAGCTCACTAAGGCATTAAAGCTAGTGATGAGACTACAGAATTAGATGGCAGAGTTACAGAGACAGCAGGGACCCGCTAAGGGTCCTACACAGCCAGAGCTACCGAAGGAGGCTGGTAGCAGTTCCTAGATTTTGTTATGGCTAGTTATTTTGTATAGCCTACTAAGTATTACGGGTAACTCCCGACTAGTATGACTTTAGGTTGTTATGTTTATTTTGTAACCTAATCGGCGTGATCGTTTTTGTATCTAAACCAGTCATGTATGTTTTCCAATTATATATGGAATGGTGGTATTATGTCATGTCTATAATCGAATTTGTTGTGAATGAATGTCGATTTGGTTATATCATTATTGATTACAATTCAGTTTTATATTTCACTATGTGATGTGATCTTACTTTATTTAGCATGCATATGTCATGTAATGGTTATGATTTTATGAAATCTAACAGGTATTAAATTTTCTTGTGATTGAAGAAAATGGCACCAAAACGAACTACGAGGTTAAACACAGCCCCAGAAACAACCAACACCACATCTGTCACTAATGCCTAGCTTCAGGCAATGATTGATCAAGGCGTTACTGCCGCTTTGGCAGCACGTGATGCTAACAGAGGTACGAATGGCGATGACAGTCATAATTCGAGAATAGGTGTTAGAAGGACAGAACGAGCTGCTCATGAATGTACTTATACTGACTTTCTCAAATGTCAACCATTAAACTTCAAAGGCACGGAAGTAGTTGTCGGTCTATCTCAATGGTTTGAAAGGATGAGTTTGTTTTCCACATCAACAATTGTACAGTTGAGAATCAAGTCAAGCTTGCTACTTGCACTCTCCATTCAGTTGCTTTAACATTGTGGAACACTCATGCCAAGACAGTTGGTCAGGATGCCGCTTACGGTATGCCTTGGAAAACACTCATGAAAATGATGACTGACAAATACTGTCCTCGAAATGAGATCAAGAAACTAGAAATTGAGATTTAGGATCTGAAAGTGAAGGGTACCGACTTGAAAAGTTATACCCAACGCTTTCAAGAATTGGCTTTGTTGTGTGGGAGGATGTTTCTCGAAGAATCTTATAAAATTGAAAAATATGTCGGTGGCCTTCCCGACATGATTTATGGGAGTGTAGTGGCGTCTAAACCACAGACAATGCAAGATACAGTTGAAATTACAACTGAGCTAATGGATAAGAAAATCCGCACATTAGCTGAATGCCAGACATAAAGTAAAAGGAAGTTTGAGGACACCTCAAGGAACACTCAAAACCAACAACAACAAAACAAGAGGCAGAACACTGGTCGGGCCTACACTGCAAGGACTGGTGAGAAGAAGCCATACGAGGATCTAAACCCCTATGCGCTAAATGAAATTATCACCATGACGGTCCATGTGCTCCAAAATGTCACAAATGCAACAAAGTTGGCCATTTTGCCCGTGACTATAGGAGTACGGTAAATGCTAACAATGCTAACAACCAGAGGGGCACCGGGTCGGGTCAGAGACCTACTTGTTTTGAGTGTGGAGCCCAAGGGCATTTCAAGAGGGAGTGTCCAAAGCTAAAGAACAACAACATTCATGGTAACCAAGGTGGAAATGGCAATGCTCTAGCGAAGGTGTATGCGGTAGGTCGTGCAGGGACTGACCCAGACTCAAACGTCGTGACGAGTACGTTCCTTCAAAACAACCGCTATGCTTCTGTTTTATTTGATACTGGTGCCGATAGAAGCTTTGTGTCTACTGCATTTAGCTCCCAAATTGATATCACGCCATCTACCTTAGATCACTATTATGACGTTGAACTAGCCGACGGGAGAATAATTGGGTTGAACACTATCCTTAGGGGTTGTACATTAAATTTCCTGAACCACCCATTTAACATAGACTTAATGCCCGTAGAACTTGGTAGTTTTGATGCTATAATTGATATGGATTGGTTGGTGAAGTACCAAGCGATCATTGTTTGTGTGGAGAAGATTGTTCGTATCCCCTAGGGAAATGAAACTCTAATCGTTCGCGGTAACGGGAGTAACCGGGGAAACAAGACTCGATTACACATCATCTCGTGCACCAAAACTCAGAAATATTTGCTAAAAGGATGTCAAGTCTTTTGGGCACACGTTACCACGAAGAAGGCGGAAGACAAGTCGAAGGAGAAGCGACTTAAGGATGTACCCATTGTTCGAGATTTTCCCGAAGTATTTCCTGAAGACTTGTCGGGTCTTCCTCCAACTCGAGAAGTGGAGTTTAAAATTGAATTGGTACCTGGTGCTGCACCTGTAGCACGGGCACCTTATCGATTGGCGCCTTCCAAAATAAAAGAGTTGTCGGAGCAACTAAAAGAACTATCTGACAAAGGTTTTATAAGACCTAGTTCCTCACCCTGGGGAGCTCCGGTCTTGTTTGTCAAGAAGAAGGACGGATCGTTTCGAATGTGCATTGATTACTGAGAATTGAATAAACTGACTGTGAAGAACCGTTATCCGCTCCCAAGAATTGATGATTTATTTGATCAGCTTCAAGGGTCGAGTGTCTACTTGAAGATCGACCTAAGGTCGGGTTATCACCAACTGAGGGTTCGAGAAGAAGACATTTCAAAGACCGCTTTTAGAACCCGTTACGACCATTATGAATTTCAAGTTATACCATTTGGTTTGACAAACGCACCTGCCGTATTCATGGACCTTATGAATCGGGTGTGCAAACCATATTTGGATAAATTTGTAATTTTCTTTATTGATGATATTCTGATATATTCGAAGAACAAGCAAGAACACGAAGAGCACCTTAAGTTAATCTTAAAGTTGCTTAAGAAAGAGGAGTTGTATGCCAAATTTTCCAAGTGTGAATTTTGGATTCCTAAAGTACAGTTCCTCGGTCACGTAATTGACAGCCAGGGTATTCACGTGGATCCTGCCAAGATCGAATCCATTAAAGATTGGGCATCTCCTAAGTCACCAATGGAGATCCGTCAATTTTTTGGTCTTGCTGGGTATTACCGAAGATTCATTGAAGGGTTTTTGAAGATCGCCAAACCAATAACCAAGCTTACTCAAAAGAAGGTCAAGTTTGTTTGGGGCGACAAGCAAGAAGCAGCTTTTCAACTGTTGAAGAAGAAGTTGTGTAGTGCACCAATACTGGCCTTACCAGAAGGAAGCAAAGATTTTATCGTATACTGTAATGCTTCGATCAAAGGATTGGGCGTTGTGTTGATGCAATGAGAGAAGGTAATTTCTTATGCATTACGCCAGCTGAAGATTCATGAGAAGAACTATACGACTCATGATTTGGAACTTGGAGCAGTAGTGTTCGCTCTCAAGATTTGGAGGCACTATCTGTGTGGAACCAAGTGTACAGTGTTCATTGATCATAAGAGCTTACAACACATTCTTGATCAGAAGGAACTAAACATGAGACAACGCCGATGGTTAGAGTTGCTTAGTAATTACGATTACGATATTCGTTATCACCCGAGGAAAGCAAATGTCATTGCTGATGCTTTGAGCAGGAAAGAACAAGAACCACCATTAAGGGTTCGAGCCTTAGTCATGACTATAGGTTTGAATCTCCCCAAACAAATTTTGGATGCTCAAACAGAAGCACAAAAACCAAAGAACATCAAGAACGAAGATGTTAGAGGCATGTTGGTTGAAAATTCTAAGGATCCAGAGAAGCTTAGAATAGAAAAGTTAGAACCCCGTGCGGATGGAACTCTATGGTTTAATGGCAGGAGTTGGTTACCATGTTATGGCGACTTGAGGACTATGATTATGCACCAGTCCCACAAGTCAAAATACTCTATTCATCCGGGTTTTGAAAAGATGTACCAAGATATAAAGAAGCTATATTGGTGGCCCAATATGAAAGCCGACATCGCCACCTATGTTAGCAAATGTTTGAATTGCGCTAAGGTCAAGGCTGAACATCAGCGACCATCGAGTTTGTTGGTACAACCCGATATACCTCAATAGAAGTGGGAAAATATCACCATGGATTTTGTCACGAAGCTTCCTAAGTCATCGCATGGCTACGACACTATTTGGGTGATTGTTGACCGACTCACTAAGTCTGCAATCTTTGTACCGATGAGAGAGACTGATCCTATGGATAAACTTGCAAGAATGTACCTAAAGGAGGTTGTCACGAGGCATGGAATACCTCTTTCAATCATTTGTGATCGCGACCTGAGGTTTGTATCCAATTTCTGGAGGTCACTTCAGAATGCTTTGGGTACTAGTCTGGATATGAGTACCGTGTACCATCCACAAACCGACGGGCAAAGCGAGAGGACTATTCAAACTCTCGAGGATATGCTGCGTGCTTGTGCGATCGACTTTGGAAAAGGTTGGGTTAACCACTTGCCATTAGTCGAGTTCTCATATAACAATAACTATCACGCTAGCATTAAGGCTGCACCATTTGAAGCACTTTACGATCGAAAGTGTCATTCGCTTGTTTGTTGGGCCGAGGTTGGAGAAGTGCAACTCACTGGTCCGGACATAGTTCAAGAAACAACAGAGAAGATCATCCAGATCAAGCAAAGGATGCAAGCCGCATATGATAGGCAAAAGAGTTACACAGATCTAAAGCATAAACCGATGGAATTCCAAGTCGGGGATAAAGTTATGCTTAAAGTTTCGCCTTGGAAATGGGTCATACGTTTTGGCAAACGGGGGAAGTTAAACCCTAGGTGTGTTGGACCTTTTAAAGTGTTAGAAAAAGTTGGAGAGGTTGCTTACAAGCTTGAGCTTCTAGAAGAGCTGAGCAGGGTTCACAATACATTTCATGTATCCAACTTGAAAAAGTGCTATGCCGACGAACCGTTAGCCATTCCGTTGGATGGACTTCATTTTGATGACAAGCTTCAGTTTGTCGAGGAACCTGTAGAGATCACGGACCGTGAAGTTAAATGGTTGAAGCGAAGCCGCATTCCGCTAGTCAAGGTTTGATGGAACTCCAGGAGAGGTCCTGAGTTCACAAGGGAACGCGAGGATCAATTCTGGAAGAAATACCCACATCTCTTTACAAAGACCGCACCGTCGTCAAGTGCCGCGTCTTAGGCCTTGAGGACAAGGCTCATTTAACAGGGGGAGACTATAACACCTCGTGTTTTAGGGTCAGTTACGACGTCAATAAATTCACTATGTATTTTTAGTAGTGTACGCATTTGCTTTTAAATCGTAAACGTTAAGTTAAATCGCGTAAGCTAAAAATAATCGTTCAATGTAAACGGGCATCAAACAATTAAATGTTTACATCAAGCAAGTGTTAAGTAATTATTTTGAGGATAATTATTAACTTTGTTCATTTTATTTTATTGGTTACGTAAATTGTTTACGTTTAGCGATAAAATTACGTTTAGGCATACTCGGAACCACCACAATTAATCTATGCTTCAACAAATGCCTATTATTATTTCCAATGATCAAAAAGTTTATAAACGTTACCCATGGTTCCTAAATGGGACGCCCCGTATACAAGAAATAAGCCAAGGTTTATAAAGTCTCAAGTATTACACGTTACATTTACTTACATCTTATAAATACAAAAGTGATACTTTCTTTTCTTTTACCATAATATTGCAAGTAAACTTCCATTTTTACCAAGTAAATATCTAGTGAAACACAATTCCACAAATTCATGGGATGTTATCAACTATTTAGTAATAAAGAAACATAAGACTTAATTAGCTAGTATATGTACCTATGAAGTTAGTAAGGACTTATAAGGATGACTAGTGATTTTGACCACTAGTCACCCTTAATTCACTCCCCATTACCCCCCCCCCTCTTAGACCATAAGTCCTTATGGTCTTTGTTATTTGCTAGCTAGTAATGCATATAATACTTGCACTCTTGAAAGGTAAAACACACATTACATAACACTTAATAAAAATCAACTTTCTCTCCTCTCTTGGCTTATTTACCCACAGTGACCCCCCACCACCATACAAAATCCATACCAAATTTATATAACACCTTTACAAACACTTATACATCATATCTAAGATACCTCAAGGTATTTTAAAGGCTTGATTAAGTCTTTAAAAAGATTAAGCAAGGAAAGGAAAGATTAGGTATTTCAAACTAATCTAGGGTTTCTAAACTTGCAAGCTTGGGTTTAAAATCTAAACACGGGTTTAGAACATACTTCTCATCATGATACATCACTCTAAGGTTATCTAAAAGCCCTCATCTTTTTATAATTATGATTTTATGTGTATATTAGTTTTATATAGCAAAATCACCATTAGGAAATTTTACTCATGTGAAATGAACTTTTGCTTGTAAGCTTAATTTTGTTCACTTTTACACATGTTATGTTGATGGTAATATCATGTTATAATGGGGTTATAAGTGTTGTACAATCTTGGTTTAAGTATAAAAAGTTCATGTATAAACTAGTAATTAAAGTTTACTTAAGAAAGTTTGAGTTAAAAGTGTTGTTATGGACTTGTTAATTTGGACATTTGGACAAGATATGGACTAATGGACATTATTATATGTATGACATAAGGTATAAAGAGTTGTGGGAAACTTGAGGTATTTTATTAGGTTAAAAAGGTATATAAAACAAGTTATAATAATAAGTACATATGTTTTGATTCGAAATCAAAACAGTGGGTTTATATTTTTATAAAATAATACGTCTCATGACGATTCCAAAAAAGGTAAGAAACTCAAAAAACAGATTAATAATGAAAAAGATACGTAGTTTACGAGTTATACGCGTTATAAAAGAGACTTTATAAAAACAAGTTATAAAATACTTCTAAAATGTAAAGTTTATTATTTTTCATAGATAACACATATTTTTAGGATTCCAAAATGATAAGAATCGTAATTTTTCAATTTATAACGAAGGAGTTATGAATTACGCGAGTTTATATACTTAAATGTATAAAAATACTTTTATAAAAACAATTTTATAAAGGTTACTATTCATCTCAGATTTATACATTTTGAAAACATCATTAATATGATAGAATTTTTAATAACAAAGACGTGCTCAAAAGAATCGCTAAAAACAGAGCTATAACGAATAAAATACGACATTTACGGGTTTTACAACAACTAAAACTATAAAAATAACTTTATAACTGGTGTGAACAGTAAAAAGTACTGTTCACCAGGGGACATGAAATACAAAAATGTCATATTTTGATACGTCGTCTTAATACGAAAGCGTGGACATAAGAAACGTAAGAAACGGGCTTAAAACGAAGAAATTGCGTCGTTTTTACTATCGAACTATTTATAAACGTTTTAACTTTATTAACATGATTTCACTAAAATGATTAGATGGTGATTAGCTATATAGAATTATATATGGTAGTAGTTACTCAATGTGATTAGTACTTATACGACCTATATTGGATTAGGTTGCACGTGACGCATATTCTATGATAAACTTGATATAACGCTCACTTCAAGGGAGTTCATAGCCCCACGATTTTGACTTGATTTGTTTTTATAAGTTTTTGGGATAAGAAACATGCATTGGTTTTACAATTGGACACAAGTGGATAAGTTTTACATTATGATTTACTTTTTCCCAAGTACGATAACCCAATTGATCCATTATCATGAACGTCAATTACTAAGTTTGTGAGCGCGAATATTATGAATAGATCTATTTGATATGACATCCCCGATTGTTGTGATTACTAATCACTGGGCAAACAAATGTATACCATGTCGACCATAGGATGTTACGGGTTAAACATCACCACGGCAATGTAGTCCATTTATATGGTATTCATTTATGTCGAGCTTCAGTGTCATAAGCTTAAGGCAACGTAATTACCATTTATATTAATATCAGCATCTATTGCATTATCATACACATGAGAAATCTTGTGGTCCTACAAAATACGATTTTATCAACCTATGAAATCAACACCAACATTACCGTTGACGTTTTAAAGCAATGTTTTATAGGAGGTCATATTCACGAGGTCAAGGGATACATTGGTGGTTTTGATTTGGATATCATGCATTAAAGATTTTGTCGCATTACATTTTGTATATCTGTTATGGGCTAGAAATCTTTGTATTTTGAACAAGTGAAGCTTCGGGCTTATATAACAAATACTTTGTTAAATTCAATGTATCGGTTTTAAACAACTTTTTGGTCGTTCTACATATATCTTGTGTTATTGATCTATGAAGTAACACGCCCCAGACCCTTATTCCGCTGCTACCCAATTTGGGGGTGTTACACCTCCTTTCGTAACCAGTACACCGTATTCGTATTCAAACGATCAATACGGCGTATTCAGTCAATTGAATACGGTGTATCGATCATCTGATACAGCAACAGACTTAATTTTTCGTATTTCATTCTCGTGTTTAGTTTTCTATATTTTCTTTCTACCGAGCCTATCCTACTAATTTTTATCCTCTGTTTCAGGTATTGCATGACCAGGAGTTCGAACAAAGGACTCGTTACACCTTACGAAGAACCTAAATGAGTATTACGTTCAGCAAGGAAGCTTTTCAAGACAATGTGTCTTGATTATTCGAGTTCACCAAAATTCAATTTGTTTTCTGATCCTGAATATTTGTTTGAAGAACAAGTTACAGAACCTATGGGGGAACCAACTATGGAGGAATACATGACCAAGATCCAAGAAGATTATGGCTCAGGATTTATTAGACCAAAAGTTAATGAGAAAGCTAGGTTTGAATTGAATGGCCAGTTCCTCAAAGATTTGCGCGATAATGCTTTCAGTGGGACGAATGGAGAAGATGCAGTGGAACATATTGAAAAATTTCTTAAGATAGTTGATTCGCTCGATATACCCAATGGTAACTCATGATCAACTTAGGCTTAGTATATTCCCTATCTCACTTATTGGAGCTGCAAGTAAATGGTTGATGGATGAAACTAATAGTTCTATTACTACTTGGGTAGATCTAACTTATTTTTTTTGGGAATACTATCCACCTTCTCGTACTGGCAGAATAATGGAAGGTAATGAAGCTAACACAAAAGTCGAATGGGATCCAACTAATATTGAATTCAGGTCCTGGTTAGCTTCAAAATTTCGCAACCATAAGATTATGGATCGATATACTAAGAATGCTCTATGGGATTATTCGAGGAGAGGAGATGATGAAGAGGTGATAATCGATGATGAACTTGATGAAAGAAAATGAGATTGCTCAAATCTTAAGGATCGATATGATATATTCCACTTCGAGACCCCTCTATGCAAAACATTTAAGGAGTTTAATTATCTCCTCAAGATTGATGATGATGTGCTTATTGAAGATATACTTGGATTTAAAACTTAAGAAGAATATAAAGATGATTGGATCTACAAGTGGAACAATGGAATACCATGGGTCGATAAAAAACCATGGGTTGATGAGGGGGTCTAGACAATAAGACCGGAGTCTCCCAAGGCAAGGAATAGGTCTGTATTGAGCCCTTGTCAAAATTTTCTGGAGTTATGAACCTGACAATTCCTTTATTCGGAAACGGGGCCAATCGATAAGGTGGCCCGTAAGCATTAGGTGCGGCAACCAGGTATCGAAATTTGTAATTCCACTTGACGAATTCTGCGTAGAGACCTGGAAAGTCCTCAAGGAATTAACATAGTGAAAATTCAAACGATCGATACTCCTCCAAGTCCATCTTCATTGAATCTGTCTTTAGTCTCCTTTGTAGTAACATGTGCCAAAAAGACAGGACATCCTTTCAGCAAATATTTTTGCGTTTTAGTGCACGAGATGATGTTCAAACGAGTCTCATTTCCCCGGTCTCTTCCGTCACCATGAACAATTAAGGTTTCATTTCCCCAAGGAATACGAAAGATTTTCTCGGCACAAACAATGACAGCTTGGTACTTTGCCAACCAATCCATACCAATTATGACGTCGAAACTATCAAGTTCTATAGGCATTAAGTCTATGTTGAATGGGTGATTTAAGAAGTTTAATGTACATCCCCGAATTATAGCGTTTAACCTAATTATTCTCTCGTCAGCTAGTTTAACATCATAATAATGATCTAAGGTAGATGGTGTGATATCAATTTGGGAGCTAAATGCATTAGACATAAAACTCCTATCGGCACCAGTCTCAAATAAGATAGAAGCATAGCAGTTGTTTAGAAGGAACATACCCGTAACGACGTTTGAGTCTGGGTTTATCCTTGCACGGCCTACCACATACACTTTCGCTGGAGCATTGTCATTTCTACCTTGGTTACCACAGTAGTTGTTTTTCAGCTTTGGACACTCCCTCTTGAAATGTCCCTAGGCTCCGCATTCAAAGCATGTAGGTTTCTGACCTGCCTCAATGCCCCTTTGGTTGTTAACAATGCTGGCATTTGCAGTGATCCTACAGTCACAGTCCAGATGGCCAACTTTGTTGCACTTGTGGCATTTGGGAGCACATTGAACATCACGGTGATAGTTGCATTTTGAGCACAGAGGTTTAGATCCTATGTAAGGTTTCTTCTTACCAGACCCTGCAGCATAAGCCCTGCCAATGTTCTGCCTCTTGTTATGTTGTTGTTGTTGGTTATCATCTTGCCTTCTTTTGTTTTCACTCTGTTGTTCAGTAAAAGTACGGATCTTCTTGTCTATCAACTCAGTTGCAAATTTAATTGCATCATGCATGGTTTTTGGCTTAGATGCCATTACACTTCCGTAAATCATGTCGGGCAAACCACCTATTTCTCAATCTTGTCTGACTCTTTAGGAAACATCCTAGCATACATCAATGCAAGTTCCCGAAATTATTGGTTATAGCCTACCACGTCGGTACCTTTAACCTTCAAATTCCACATCTCACTCTCAAGTTTCTTAACCTCACCCCTTGGGCAGTACTTGTTGGTCATCTTCTTTTTTAGGTTTTTCCAAGTCATTGCATAAGCAACATCGTAACCAACAGTCTTAACGTGGGAGTTCCACTACGTTAGAGCACTTCCAAGAAGAGTACAAGTGGCAAATTTGATTTGGTTTTCCACAATGCAGTTGCTTATACGGAACACAGTTTCCATTCTTTCAAACCACTGAGTCAACTCGACAACTCCTTTGGTACCCTTAAAATATAGGGGTTTGCATTTCATAAAGTATGGGTAAGTGCACTCATGAGCAAGAGGAGCATGTCTCCTTCCACCCATTCCTGAATCATGGTTGTCTTCGCCATTTCAGCTTCTAGTAGCCTCACGTTCTGCCAATACGTCAGCAACTCCTTGGGCAATTAATCTCTTAAGTTGCTCATTAGTCGCATAAGTAGTAGGGGTGGTTGTTGTGGCTGGTGTTGATCTGGTGGTTCTTTTTGGTGCCATTTTCTTCAATCATAAGAAAATATTATACCCGTTAGATTTCATAAAATCATAACAATGACATGACATATACACAATAAATAAAGTGAGATCACATCACACAGTAAAATATACAACTAAATTGAAATTTACAATGGTGTAGCTAAATCAACATTCATTCATAATAAATTTCATTACAGACATGACATAATACATCCCTTCCATATATAATCTGGAAACATACATGACCGATTCGATTACAAAATGATCACTACCATTAGGTTATAAAATGAAGATAAAACCTGAAGCCTTACTAGCCTGGAGTTACCCCGTAATACTTAGTAGGCTATACAACATAGCTACAACATTACCAAATCTACGAACTACTACCGGCCTCCTCCGGTATCTTAGGATGTGCTGGCTCCCTATCAGGTGTCTGCTAACTCTGTAGCACTGCCATATGCGTCTATAGTGTCCTCAGTAGTGTCAGTGCCTTTGTGAGCTGTGTTTGTCACTTGCGGTCTGCTGCCCGCAATCCTCGATCTCGGTCTGTTGTGCTAATACAATAGTCCGCAGTGCTCTCACCTCAAAACGCGCGGTATCACTAGCATCCATCGACTGTACCTAAGCCTCACGAGAAAGTCTGGCCTCACTCTCCATAAGTCTCGCAGTGCGAGCATGGGTGCGTCTATCTCTACGCAGCATGTTGAGCTGACCGCTCATCAATGACCTATCATCCTGTGCATCATCAAGTCTTCCATAAATCTCGTCAGTATCCTACCTAACAGTCGTGATAAAATCTGTCATCCGCTGACTCAGTCCTGCCACATCAGTCGTTGTTGGTGTCCCATGCATGTCCTCGACCATCTCATCCCATGTATCTATAATCCCATAACCTACCTCTCTCTTAGGGTCTCGCTTAATCTCATCATCCAAAGTGCCAACAAATCCATAGTCTACTTTAAAGCCTCTAGTAGGTCTAGCAGTAGGAGCAGATGAACTCTTACCGTCCTCAAATCTTGGACCTAGAGCAATACACAACCTCTTTCGAGGCAGTAACGTAACCTCAAAAACACCTGCTCTATAGACAGTAGATGGAAGAAGCAAAGGTGGTGATGGAGTAGGTAATGGTATAGTAAAAGTGGTGGTGTCCCTGATGGTGGTGTCTCTGATCGAGATGCTAAGATGTAGGTGGATAGTGCAGCAGCTCTCATCATGGCCACAGATGCCCTGGTATGTGGAAGTATCACCCATCCATACCAATTATAGCTCGAAACTACCAAGTTCTACGGGCCATTAAAGTTATGTTGAATGGGTTATTCAGGATATTTAATGTACAATCCCCTAATGATAGTGTTCAAACCAACTATTCCTCCCGTCGGCTAGTTTAACGTCCATAATAGTGATCTCATGCCAGTTGGTGTGATATCATTTGAGAGCTAAACTGCAGTGGAATACAAAACTTCTAACCGCACCAGTATCGAATAAGATAGAAGCATAATGGTTTGTATAGCAGGAACAGTACGCGCCCACGTTTAGAGTTTGGGTGTTGTCCCCGCCTGCCCTCCGCATACACCTTGGCTGGAGCATTGCCACCTCCAACTTGGTTACCACGGTTGTTGTTGTTTTTCAGCTTTGTACATTCCCTCTTAAAATGTCCTTGAACTCCACACTCATAGTAAGTAGGCTTCCTGACCCGACCCGTTGCCCCCTTCTCGTTGTTAGCATTGTTAGCATTTACCGTACATCTACAGTCACGAGCAAAATGGCCAACTTTGTTGCATTTGTGGCATTTAGGAGCACATAGATCATCGTGGTAATAATTTCATTTTGAGCATAGGGGTTAGATACCCCATATTTGTTTCTTTCTCACCAGTCCATGCAACATAAGCCCCAGTTGGTGTTCTACCTCGTGTTTTGGTAGTGTTGTTGTTGTGGTTAGAGGTTTTATTATACTTCTTTGCTCTTGTTTTTTTGTCTAACAGTCATCAAAAGTGCAGATTCTTGATCCAACACGTCGATTGCACATTTCAGTTTCCCTTCTTGCAATTGTCTTAGGCAGTGGATACGTATTACACTTCCGTGGATCATTCGGGTAAGACACTGACATATTTCTTAATCTTGTCCATATTCATCCCAAGAAACATTCTAAAACCACACCAGTTAGTGCCAGTTCCTAAAACCAATTGATGTACCCTATCACATCGGTACCTTAACACTTTTAATTCCCACGAGTTCGACTTCCGAGTATTTAATCTCCGGTCCTTGGGCAGTACTTGTCATTCATTTTCTTCTTCCAGTTCAGTCCAGGTCATTGCATAAGTAATGTCCAACACCAACAGACCTAACTGGGAGTTCACCCCGTTAGAGCATTACCCCAGAAGAGTACAGGTGGAGAACTGAATGTTTTCACAGACAGTTTGCGTTAGGCGGAACACAGTTTCCTATTCTTTCTCAATCCGTTGAGTCCCAATTCGACAACTCCTTCTATGCCTTTGAAAATTTAGAGGTTAGTACATCATGTATCCCAAGGTTAAGTGCACCTCACAGTGGCTCGCTCAATTTCTCCTAGCACCTACCTGAATTGAGCTGTCAGCGACACCCATTCGTGTTTGCATCACGTGCTGCCAAAACGGCAGTTTTGCCTTGGTCAATCATTGCCTAAAGTTGGGCATTAGTAACAGTGGTAGTGGTGGCGCTAGTGCTGCCGTGATAGTTTCTGGGTATACCCTCGTGGTCCTTCTTTTTGGTGCCATTTTCTTCAAATCACAAGAAAATATAATACCCGTTAGATTTCTTAAATCATAACCATGACATGACATATACCCAATAAGGAAAATGAGATCAAATCACACAGTGAAATGCACAATTGAATTAAAATTAAAAATGGTGTAGCTAAATCGACATTCATTCATAATAAATTCGATTACAGACATGACATAATACCACCATTCCATATATAATTTGAAAACATACATGGTTGGTTCAGATACAAAATGATCACAACGATTAGGTTACAAGATAAAAGAAAATATACAACCTAAAGCCATACTATCCGGGAGTTACCCGTAATACTTAGTAGGCTATACAAAATAACTAGCCATGACAGGATATAGGAACTGCTACCAGCCTCCTCTGGTGGCTCTGGCTGTGCCGGACCATTAGCGGGTCCCTGCTGTCTCGTAACTCTGCCATCTAAGGCTTTTTTCGTCCCTTCATTCAGCTACAGTCCGTCCTGTGAACTGCCATCTGCCTCCTGCGGATCTCCGCCAGCAATTTCTAATAATCAACGTATGTCTCCCTACGGTCCGCTGACGGTAACCTTCATAATCTCTACTGCTGAGCTAACACTGGTGGTAAGTAGCGACAGAAAGACTTTGCCCGAGCAAGTCACCACATCCTATGGACCTCCCCAAGCTTCGTCGGACATCCTAGCCTCAGTCTCTATGAGTCTAGCAGTACGTGCATGTGCACGCCTATCCCTAAACAACATGTTAAGCCGACCAGCCAATAGCTGTCGCCCAGTCTGCTTATCATCCAACCTGGTATAAACCATTAAATTCGTGCCAAACCCTAGTCTCAAACTCTGTCATCCTCTAGCTAAACTCTACCACATCGGTAACTACTGGTGTCCCCTGCATAGCCTCAACTATCTCATCCCACGAGTCAGTGATCCCATATCCAACATCTCTCTCCAGATCACGCCTGATCTCCCTATCCATAGTAGCTACAAAACCATAGTCTGCCCTAAGACCTCCAGCCGGTCTAGCACCAGCAGCAGACAAGCTCTATCCGACCTCGTATACAGGACCAAGAGCGATACCTAACCTCTTTCAAGGCGGTAAGGTAACCTCGGGTCTGTCCTCTCTATGATCAGTAGAGAGTAAATGCAAGGGTGGAGTCCTTGATGATAGTGCAGTTGGTCTGGTGTGGGAGAGTATAATGGGTGGTGGTAATGGTAGTGAATGGGAAGTAGATGCGGCCTCAGCTCTCAGCCGGATCATAGCAGCTCGATAACCCAACGGACGAATAGGACTAGCAGGTGGTGATGGAGATAACACAGGCACTGGTGATGATACTGGTAGTAGTGGTGATACTGGTAGTGATGGAGATGGTATCGGGGGTAGTGGTGGAGAAGGTATCCGGGGAAGTGGTGATGACCATGGGGAGAGCGGTGATGATGGTAGGGTAGATATAGCGAGAAGTTTGGCAACCTCTGCATCAGACCAAACTGGTGTAGGTACTGGAGCTGGAATAGAAATCCTAGCTGTAACGCGATATGTAGGGTGTGGTGGTGGTGTGGCCGTAGACTCGTCAGTCTCAAACGGATCGGTCTCCTCAACAGATGGGGCCTGATCGATAGCTGGTAAAGCAATAGCTGTAGAGTCGGCAGGAGCTGGGTGCTCCTCCACCTCTTTGTCATCAGCCTCAATATCAACCTCCTCATCCTCATCATCATCAGATGGCTCATCATCATCATCTCCTCTGTCAGCAGGATAATCGGCAGGATCCTCCTTAGGGTCCTCGTCGTCATCCTCCTCCGGATCCTCCTTAGGATCAGACTTGGGAATATAGCCTGGTGAATCAGCAGTAGGTGAGTCAGCAGCAGGTATTGGCTTCTCCTCGGCTGGGAGTATCTCGTCTTTCGGTGGCATAAACTCCGGATAAACAGGCTCTGGAACAAAGTCTGGTGGAGGTGGTGATTGTGGCTCCTTGGGGCGAGGTATGTAGTCTGGTGATGGGGGGCCTATAAAGCGACCTGCACATATGGGTCATCTAGCATCCAAGGAAGTCCCTCGTGCTCAGGTCTAACAACTCATGGGGATCCAATATCTGATAACCCTCCAAATGGGTTGGAAACAGCAGTGTATGTAACTGTGGAATCCTCAGAATCCGACATGACTGTATCTGAAAATCCAAAATAGCTTATATTAGTATTT
>BQNB010024507.1:0-55045 GCA_026074375.1 Tanacetum coccineum | reverse complement strand
TCCAAATGGTTTTGAAATGTTTTAATTGCTGTGATTATGTATTTTAATTGAGTGTGGACATCGTATGACTATTATATGACTTTGTGATACATGTTGGTTGTGAATTACTTGCATGTACTGTGTTTGGCATGTCAAAGGTTGTGATTTACTTGCATATACTGTGTTTGGCATGTCAAAGGTTGTGATTTACTTGCATGTACTGTGTTTGGCCTGTCAAGGGTTGTGATTTACTTGCATGTACCATGTTTGGCATGTCAAGTGTTGTTTATTAGGATCGGATGAGTACGCCTACTCAGTATTTGATTATATTGTAGGGGTACGCCTACCCAGTATATGATTTGTTAATTTGGTATGATGATTGGATTACATGTTAGCATAAGTTCATGATAGTTCATATTTGTCCTACCTTGCTTTTATTAATCACAGTAATTGATTGAAAGTTTGAATTGTGTGTCATAAACCTATGACTCTCATCAACCGTTGTGTTGACGTTTTTAAGCATCATTTTCAGGTAAGCATCATGAGGATTTTAAGAATAAGAGGAGTGGCTAGAGAGACCATAGGCTGCTTGCGGAGTTTAATCTCCTAGTTTATTTCATGCATGAATGAATATTGAATGTTGTTGATTTGAACTGCTTAGGTTTATTTTGGATGTTTTGCATGTCTTGGTATTGACGTGAACCCATTTTGCTTCAATACAAGACACCGGTTATCTTTTATGTTTGTTTGGGTATTTTCATGACATCTTGTGTCTATACATTGGTTTCTTTTATTCATTGTAGTTCTTTATATAGACACCATTGTGTTGTGATGATATCCATTCTTGTTACGCCTCGCGTTTCCGCCTTGGAGGGGTATGACCATAGGTTAGAACAAAATCAATCATAAATCCTTGAGGTAAGCAAACTAACTATAAACAACCCAAAAGAAAAAGATCCTAGGTTAGAAATAATAGAGGAAATAAATGACAATCCAACAGATCGAGTCATTGGTGATATAAACTAAAGAACACTTAGGTCACAAATTCAAAATAATTTCTTTGCCTTCATATCAACCCTAGAACCTAAGAGTTTAGAAGAAGCAATTGAGGATGAATGTTGGATAATAGCCACGCATCATGAACTAAACCAACTTGTACGAAAAAACGCTTGGGAATTAGTTCCACCACCTAATGGTCATACCATAATAGAATCAAAATGATCATTTAAAAATACATTAGATAAGAATGGAATAGTTAGCCTAAACCACGATAGGTTAGTAACTTGTGATCCCAATCAAATAGAATCACGCATAAACACCTTATTTTCCCTAGTTGTACAACTTGAGTCTTTACGTATATTACTTGCTTATTCATGCAGTGGGATGTTTAAACTACAACAAATGGACGTTAAAATCACTTTTAATCGAGTCATTGAAAAAGAGATATATGTCACACAACCACCCGGTTTTATAGATTTTCAAAAACCTAACTATTTATTCAAAATGAATAAGGCTTTGTATGGACTTGTGATTAAAAATGAATCATGGCATAATAGTGTTATATCGTACCTAATTGATCAAGACTATGCGTTAGGAGAGAAAAACAAATCAATACTTCTAAAGAATAGAAACAAGCATCAAATAGTCATTCACATATTAGAAGATGATATTATATTTGGATATCCATGTGAAATTTTGTGTGATGAATTTGTAGAATGCATGCATGATAAGTTTAAGATGAATAAATTAAGAGATCTCAAGTCTATACTAAACTTACAAATCACAAAAGGTAACAATGGTATATTCATATCAGAATGAAAATACTTGAGAAGTAGCCTCAAGAAATTTGATCTTGAGAATGCCAAGTCCATTAAGACGCCAATGTCAACTGATCTAAAAATCACATTGGATAATGATGGAGTCTCGGTAGATAGCTCTAAATATATATGTATGATAGGGTGTCTGCTATATCTCACTGATTACAAACCTGACATCATGTTTAGTGTATCTTTATGTGCATGATTACAAGACAACCCCAAGGAATCTTACATGGACGCCATTTTACAGATATTTAGATACATAAAGAGTACTCAATACTTAGGGATTTGGTACCCAAACGGCTCAGGTATTGAAGTTTGTGTCTACGCTGACTCAGACCACGCAAGAGATTATGTCGACAGAAAAAGCACAAGTGGAGTTTACACCTTAGTTGGAGGATGTCTAACACAATGGTGTTGTAAGAAACAAATGGCTCTCACTATATCCATAATTGAGGCTGAGTATGTTGCAGCCGAAAGGGCTTGTCAACAAGCTTTATGGATGAAGCAAGCCATAAAAGACTACGACATTCACTAGACGTCCTTGTACTTCATGACAACAAAGGTATAATTGATTTAAACAAAAATCCTGTTCACCACTCTCGAACAAAACATATCAAAATTCGTCATCATTCGCTTCGAGAAAACGTTCAAAAGGGAAATATTCTAATGGAAAAGTTTGCCTCTGAAGACAAAGATCGCAGATATCCTTACCAAGCCTCTAAAACGTGAAACCTTTAACTATCTCAGATTAGGGCTCAAAATGTTAAAACATGAAGAATAAAGCATTTATTGGTTTCTAAATTAAGTTATTACTTATCACAAGTATGACTTAAATTTTAGAGTTAATTACATGGATGGTCCTTGTGGTTTGTCCAAAATTGCATTTGTTGTCCCTAAAAGTTAAAAGTTGCATGGATAGTCCCTAACTTTGCAAAAGAATTTCACTTGTGGTCCTTTTTCGTAAAGTTTTGAGTTGCATGGATAGTCCCTAAAGTTAATACGAGGGACCACGGGTGAAATTCTTTAGCAAAGTTAGAGACTATCCATGCAACTTTTAACTTTCAGGGACGATAGATGCAATTTTAGATAAATCACAGGGACCATCCATGTAATTAACTCTAAATTTTATATTACAAATTTAATTTGTAATTAAAATCTCTTAACCAATTAACAAATATTAGTTCTTTTGTTACAAATGCAAACCCTCTCATACAAAAATTAATTTTGCCCTCTTCAAATTATTCATTTCTTTATCTAACACAAATATCACCCATCACCATCTCCATTGGACCACAAAATTATGTTGGGCCCACATAACCTCCAACCCACTTAAACCCAAAATCTAACTCATTCTCAAAATTTCGAAA
This sequence comes from Tanacetum coccineum, assembly GCA_026074375.1. Classification (NCBI taxonomy): domain Eukaryota; kingdom Viridiplantae; phylum Streptophyta; class Magnoliopsida; order Asterales; family Asteraceae; genus Tanacetum; species Tanacetum coccineum. The sequence goes on along the minus strand of BQNB010024507.1, from coordinate 51,879 downwards.
ACAAAATTTCTCTCCATCTCTCTCCCTTTTTCTTTCGACCGGCGACCACAACAGGGAGCAACTCACACCAATTTTTTTCTTCCTTCTTATTTTGTTTTGTCTTTACTTGGTACGTCTCGATCACTCATGATTCTATATTACTTTCTTATTGATATCTTATCTAATTATATGTATCATTGATTTTGCTCCTCTTTAATTTTATGATTAATTCAAAACTAGTTTTAGACATTCCCAAATACTTTGAATTGAAAAATTAATCAAAACCAAACATGGAAAAGTCCTAAATATAAACAAAACTATGGCAAAAAAAATTTAAACCATCTTAGAACCAAAATGATTTTCGGCTTAAAAAGGGGAAAAAGGAACAAAACATTTTTCTTTTAAATACTTTGACTATTAATTTTGGGTCAACTAAAAGGCACATATTCTTTTTTTTAACTTATTAATTTTTGATACTAGGAAAAATGGGTGATCGTAAACCTGCAAAACAATACATGAAGGCTTTTTGCGGATCAAACACGGATGACTACAACCCATTTGTGTCACAAAATTATCATGAGGGCCGTAAATGTGAACTCGACTACCTTGACACCTTGAGAATAACCAAACCATTTACTCGCTCCATTTGCTTCTCTTTCGTTCATAATCTTCCAAAACTTATTTTCCCTTGCCACCTTCAAGAGTTATATGCGACTTATAAGTTTGACCATGACAAACGTACCTTAAACTTCAAAAAGTATGGACACAACTATACATGGAGTTTGGAGAAACTTGGAACAGACTTAAACATATCCTCACAAGGAAGATTGTTCTACACTGATGGAACCCACGCTAATGAATTCGATAAATACAACCGATACCATCCAGATGACGTCAATTACATTGATGCTTCTCTAATCCAAACCACCATTATCAAACGTCAACGCCAAGGTGAAACTCCTGTTCAACATCATTAGGACATCTCTGATCTTAAGGATAAATTTAAGTTGTGGGAAAGTGTTTTGACAACAAATGTCTTCGTCAAAATAGGAATCAAAGGAAACCTTTTGGTCATTGTCGGTTATATGCTCTATTGCATTGAGACCAACACTCCATTAAACTTTTCTTACTTTATGGCAAATCGAATGGCGGGTCTAAAAACGGTTGATCGATGGTTACCTTATGCTCGACTATTGACACGACTATTTGAGGTTGCCAAAAATAAACACCCCAACTCAAACCATTTCCAGAATTGCAAAAGTGTTGATCCAATCATCCCCTCCTTCAAAACTTACAACTTGAATATCACGGTGAAACATGGAACATCATCATCTCATGCCCAACTAATGAATACGGAAGAACAAATTGAATCTGAAACCAACTCTTGGTTCGAGGAAACCACTTGGAGTGAAGCTGAAAGGGAAATTAGCCCGGATAAAGTGCTTAGAAAGGAAGAAGAAGAGAACTTGAGCTTTGGTGATAGAATGGATTACAAATCATACCTGTCGACCAAACGTCAACATAGAGAGAGCCGAACAAAGATGAGTGTAATGAAGAACTTCATGAAGCAATGGGCTAAGTCAATGTCTTGCAAACACATCTAGATTGTAATGATCTTTTGTGTGTGGTTTAAGACTTGTTGATCTCTAAAATAATTATAATTGTGTTTTCTTGTGACCTTATCTTTAAAACTATGTATTGTAACCGTTAGACCTTATTCCATGCTATGCATAATGTTTGTGTGTTCATCTATATCGCTTTGATAAACATATCTATACATATTATTAAACATGATTAATACATGTCGTCAAGATTCCAAATGATAAGCTAACCCATGATGGACTTGAACATGTGTATATGTGTGTTGTTTGTGTTTTCTTGTTGCTAGCTGTAGCCAACAACACCTTAAAGGTAATTCTCTTGAGACATGGATCCCCGCCTTAGAATAAGGAGGAGCAACGATCTAGGGGGAGCATGTGAATTGATATCTATTCTCTCTTATACAATGATATCAACCTTCCAATAAAAGACAAAGATTTCGCCTTTTTGATTTGACAAAAAGGGGAGAAGGAAAGCAAAGCAAATATGCTTATTGATCTGGGGAGAAAGCTAGTATAACTAGCAATTACAAAAGCAAAAATCTATAGCATACATGGGAGTAGACAAGCTATGTAAGGCTTATAAGGTGAAGACAATGCTCAAGCTTTACCAAATTATAAGGCCAAGATCAAGACACAAACAACATCAACGACGGTCTTCATCTTCGTTATGTTCGTAATTTTATCTGCTTTTCGAAATTTTATTTGTCATCATAAAAAAAGGGGAGATTGTTGGTGCAACATTGACTAGGATCTCATTTATGTTTTAACGACGACAAATAAACGTTCGTAAAACGTAAAATCATAAACGATAGCCGAAATCCGTAAAACCAAATTTGCCCATCCGGCGCACTGGTTACGCGTTAGCGAGTGAGCAATGCACCACAGGCGAACTATGTTTTTTCAGATTTTGCTACTTTGGCTTTCCTCTTATACGACACATGTGGAAACTTCAATAAAGGTATGTATATAATATTTGAGCATTTAGGAACACTCCAAATGAGATTTAGACTTAGGGAGGAGCAAAAACAAATCCTCCCATTTTTCAACAAAACGCCAACTCAAATACTTTATCAAACGCCACTAGCCAAGGCCGAAACTTCTTTCTAAACCTAGTACGATCATATTTTCAACATACCATCAAAAGAAAGTATTAATTTGACCTTAATATGGATTTACGTTGTTCTTAATCACGTAACAGGTTTTACTCCCTTATTGGTCAAACTAAGTCAAATATCACTTTTTGTAAATGCATTTTTTCCCGTTACGGGATATGGTTTACTTGAGATGAAAAGCACTTAGCTTGTTTGCACCAAGATAATTAGTGATTAAATCCATTGTTGATTATCATGAATTAAAGTGTAAATGACTAAATGAGTTTGTGGTATTTGGATATTAATCATGCTTTGAGTTTTATCATCTCCTTACCTATAAATGTTTTACAAAATCACATGTATTCCTCACATGTACAAGATGACTTACACACTCACACACTCCTTCTACACTATCCTACAACCAATTCTTCCTAATCATTTGTTCACACTTCTTACCCAACACATAATTTCATCCTTCACACACTCTAAGCATTCTATCTTAAACCATCCTATAATCACATATGCCCACTCTTTTCTTTCTTATTGGCAATGTGATTATTAACCAAAATTAATCCTTTGATTTCATCCTAAACATAATCACCTTCATCTTCAAACATTCTCCAAGCATAAACCTTCTCAAATAATACCCACATGCCAACTCACATCCCCTTACACAATGTACTCTCCTTGTACTTGTTGTACTTGTTGTTCTTTACATTCCTAGCAAAGGCTCCTCCACATCCTATCAAAACATTCTTCACCACATATACACTATTCACCTTCTTCCCCACAACATGTGAATTACACACACTTTCATCTTAACCCTTGATCATACCACCTCATCAATCTAAGTTACCTTATTCTTTTCTCCACCCTTGGATTGATTTTAAACAAACACAACAAACACACTTTCTCTTCTACCCTTGATTATGCTACCTCATCAATCCAAGTTACCCCTTTCTCATCTCCACCCTTGGATTGAATTTAAATCTTAAACAAACACACTTCCCTCTCATAAATAAACACATCTTACTTACTAAACAAACACACCTCTCTTTCTACCATTGATCTTGCCACTTTACCTATCCAACTTACCTTTCTTCATCTTAGCTTAACCTTCCTTTTCAAAGCAAGATTAACAAGCTCCTTTCCATCACATCATGCCAACTCATGACAACTTATTTACAACTCATTCTCTCTTATCCAACATATGCTTAATGAATTTGAAATTCAAATTTTAAATCATTCTCCCCCTTTCTCTCCAAGTTAAGAATATTCTCTTGTACTCTAACTAGCTCTTTCAAACCTTTAGTTGGATCTCAACTAAGCTAGTTACACTTTGAGGAATACCCAAAATACCCCTTTCTGGTAATTCTTTTCTCTCTTTACAATATCAGATAAGCGAAAGGCTTTTATATACTTCATAAACGTTTTTATCAAATGACTATTTGAGTTGGTTGACCTTGAATATAAGAATGATTGAAAGGTCATAGCGTGAAGTACAATTGGGGTCTTAACAAGTGCGGGTATTTAAAATGCCAAAATCCTAAAGAAAACATTTCAGAAATCTGGTGCGCTGGCCACGCCTTGACGTGTAGGCAGCGCGCCACTCACGAAATGTTTTTACAACATTTGGGATTTTGGCCTATAATTACCCACCCTTGGCCTTTGCATTTCTCACCTCTTGCAAACATTCTTTCCTCTCTTTTCTCTTCTCATATCCTCTAAGTCTAACATCAAGTGTTCCAAACTTCTCACTTATCATTTTATTGAAGTGAACACATCTTCGCAAGAGAGCCACACAAGTACCTAATCCATACTTGTGTGTTTTGTCGAGGGTCTTCTTTCTCATACCCTTTCTTTAGAATCGAGTCTCTAGGTTTGGTTAGGACTTGGTTTAATCATCTATCATTCAATCAATCGAGTTGTAAGGGAAGTCTTGTATCCGTGGGATCAAGCCTAGATTATTAGGGATCTAGTTGAGGTTTTGAAATGCTTCAAAAGGGAACGCTTTAGAGTTTATTTGATAAGTCAAATCGCGGATTCTTAGGGGTGGATTCCCATGGCAGAATACCATAGGCAATAACTTTTATTTGTGACCACCGATCTTTGTGCATATCGATGGAGTTAAATTGTAATACGGTTTGTAGTCCACCACAAGGATTATACTAGTATAGTATCAGAGTCGTGGATTCGCAACTGGACGTACGAAAGGACTAAACCCCCTTCCCGAATCAGTATATATCGTGGTATCTTTCTCTCTCTACTCTTTGTTATCATTGCAAAGTAGATTGTTGCATCATTCGGTTCTTTCAAGACTTGAAGTTTTGTAAACTTCAAAGAAGTCAAGAAAACCGTATTCACCCCCCTTTACGGTTCTACACACTCCTTGAGACCAAGTACATTCATCTTCGTTAGTTCCTTTCGTCTACATAAGAATGTCACGATGTTTTATCGTCAAAGCCCACCTCGTACATAATGAGGATCGAACTTAATTCATTGGGATTAGGGTAGAAAACCATCATATCATCCTTACTATCTAAGTGTCTGTCAATACTCTCGGTCTTCCAAATAATGGACAATGTTTCTATAACAAAATTGATATTTCGAGTCTCTTAGTCAACAAAAACTTTCTTTGTCTTTCGAAAACTCTCAATCACTTACCGGCGTGTAGTGATCTTAAAATCATCACTCGGAGTCATATTTAGGTTCCAAATCAAGTCTTACTCATACCTCTACTTTCTCACTCATTTTTCATGTCTAATTCATTTCACAAAAACCTTAATCACGCCTCTATCTTTATATAGATGGCTAATATCTTTCGTCCACCATTTCCGCTACTACCTTTTAGACAACCGCATACCTCGTCATGTGATTAATCTAGGAACATGTACAATGCTCAAGAAGAGCTACATAACTCCATGGATGAAGTTCATCGTATGCTAATCATCATCCATCTTGACATTATCAATCTTATCGCTTCCGTCCTCATTTGTCCTCTTCTTTATTTATCTTTATTTTTCCACACCTTATGTCTGGATGAGCATGGATTAAGTGGGAAGGAAAACACTTCGTACACATAGAGTCTTCACTATTCACACCTCTCTTTTTAAACCAGTTTTGATAATACACAAACCTAAGCCCAACTTGATGTCCCTCTATAAATCAATGAGCCTTCCTCATATCCTGACACTCATAAGCATCTTTGCCTATGTTGTCAATAGTCGAGTGAATCTCATAATAAAATATGTCCCGTTCTTAAACACAATCCTTACAATCGCTATACTTACACTTTATCACTACACAACAAATCCCCTCACATACAAATGTTGGTCCTCACATCTCGTAAACGTTTCTTCTTATAATAGTCTTCTCACTTCTGATAGTATTCTCACTTCTAATAGTCTTTTCCTCCTACATTTTGTGACAACTTAATTATTTCATCCGTAATATTTAAGTAATTTTAATTTGTGAGATGCAAATTAAAAAGTTACCCCTTCGCAAAATTCGTCACCTGAGAAAACCATATACATATTTTTAAAAATCCAAACACCCTTTTCTCCTCTCTGCTACTGATGTTCAATGAAAAACTCCTAAACCAATTGTCACACCCCGACAATGGCGAAAACTCAAGAATGCAACATAATAATCAATCATAACACACGATACAATATAGAGAAAACTACAATGCATGAACTTCAAGTGTTACAAAGAGAATCAACCTCGAACAACCTCGAGTGATGTCCCAAATCATAACCAAATCCATAACCTCTTACAATTCCAATAGCCCACACAGGGGTCCAAATCCAAACTTAAACCAAAATCCTCCAAATACTAAAACTAAATAAAATAAACAAGCAAGACTTCACATGAAAAATCCACACGGGATACTTCTAAGTCTGCTATCACATATCACCAACTTATTCCTCTTTTACTTCACCTGAAAATGATACTCGAAAACGTCAACAATAATGTTGGTGAGCTCATAAGTTTGACCTTAAACCCAAAAGTTGTGCCAATATTTCAAAACAGTGGACAATAGTGCAATATGACCGTGAATATATGCAAACAACCCATGACTTAGCATCCCCGCTAATCATGTAACACGACCTAGTAATCCCGCTAGTCGATCAACATATGTCACTTACGCACCAAAAGGGCCTACCAGCTGGAGCACTAGATTAGGGTAGGACCTCACATAAACTAGGGTAGGCATACCCAGCTGATCCAATAACCACACAAATACTGGGAGAGGCGTACCTCTCTGATCCAAACAATCATACAAATACTGGGATAGGCGTACCCCTCCGATCCAAATAATCATGTAACACATAATAATCACATAGTAGTCATAAGCATGTATCTTGTCTAAAAAAACAAAATCACATTTCACATAGTTCCATTCAAAATAGTTCAAAATACATTTGAGTATCATTTTTCTCAACGAAAAATAGTAAAAAAATGGTGCTACGAGAACTCACCTCAAGCAAATCTTTAGCAACCAAATCTCAGTCATACAAGCAAATGCAACGACGTTCGTACACGACCTAGTCCAGTTAATGTCCCATTTTAATCATTCATTTTCCAAAACAGTCTTCACGTTTGATGCATAGAGTTTAGACGCGTTGTACAATTACTTGTAACAATTTAGTAGTGTGATGGTTGACGACACATCCCAACAATCATATCAATCCTATTGCTCATTAATACATACTTATACTATTTAAAGAAAATAGATAAGTATTATAAGTAAATATTTATAATAAATAATTATAAATATATCTTGATAAGTCCATTCGGTAACCTTAGTCACGTAAAAATAATCATAATTTGGTTGAAAATGAAATGTTTAATCATAATAAACATATTAGAGAAGTTTCGAGAAAAAATATACTTTTTCGTCTTTTAGTGAGTTTATTAAAATAATTAAATAATAAAATAATATTTTATTATTTAAAAATAAAAAATTACGTTCTTAAGTGAAATTTTCTAAGTTTAAACTTTTTACAAAATTTCGACATGACCCGTATGTTTATACAACGTTTTCCAAGGTTTTTAACCTTTATTTCAAACACTTTTCAAACTTTCGACACTTTTCTGATAATATTCTAAAATCTCAATCTTTAACGTTTACTAAAACGTTTCTCCCAAAATAACGCTCAATATCACTTTCTAAATACATCTCACTTTCAAAAGTCAGTCAAAAACTCTTAAAACGACTATATATCGTTTATTGGGCTTTAAGGCCCAATAAGGGTCCATTAAGACATTTATACTTCCAAAATACGATCCAAGCCCAAAATCAATGCCTATTTATATACATAAGTTCATATTAATAAGTAGAAAATAATACGGACCACAATAAGCACTCCCATTAAGCCACGACTTAAATGAGCTTATTGGACCGTGAGTCCATAAGCTTTACAATACATATATTAAGCTTAAAAATAAGCTAGTAAACTACGTATCGCATTTGGTTACCACCATAAGCTATAATATTAGTCCACAAACATACGCCATACCATGAAAATAATCAAAATCACTTCTCTTGTGATTTTTTAACATAAGACGTGGCATTTAAGCCCAAAATAAGATATACACGCTATTATAAAAAATAAGCTATCTAGCAACATATGTTATTCAACCATCACGACCACAATATCAAAACTACAAAACCTTTGTGTTTCTTTTCTTATTCGACGTAAGCCAAACACCCCATTTTATTCATTTCGTTTCCAAAAATCAAATTTTATGACAATCAACTTGTACAACTAACATCCATGCATCAATATAAACCAAAAAGGACAAACGAAATTTAAATTTAGAAACTTACAAGGAATTCTTCAAAAATGTAGGTTTCGACACGAACCGGACAACCCAAACGTTGTTTAAATGAATACCTAAATACTCGTATCATCCCGGAATATCACATTCTTGATCAAAGTTGGAAAATTTATGGTGTTTGTTGGTTAGCTTAGTTTGGACGCACCAAGACACACACACTTGTGTGTGTTTTATATTTTTTGAAATGAAAAGAAAATGAGTGGAAATGTTCTAGTGAAAGGCATATAATTGTACAACCTTTGGACATCTTGGCTAAAATTAGGCCTCCTTCTCCCCTTAGGATTTCATGATTGGTTATGACATTCTATGGGGTGTCGGGTCTTTCTTTTCGTGTTGGGATCACTTAAAAGCTCATAAAACTTAACCGTCAAATACTCCCCAAAGTTACCTAGCATTTTTATTCACCTTAAAACTACTTCTCCATTAACCTAGAGTATTTACACGATATATTTCCACGATTTATTCCCCAAAACTTATTTGGACATTAACGGACGTGTTAGGACTTGTTTTTCGACATTTTCTGAAAATTCACGGGTCAAACAACCCGGAATACAAATAACATAATAATACCTTCCAAAAGGGATTATTTATCACAATAAACCATAAATTACCAAAATTCTTATAAAATCATCACCTTCAACACGGTACAAAATCTGAACAAACTGACAGACGTCAAATAGTCAAAGGACTAAAAATGAAAATTTTAGAACACAAAAGGGCAAAGGTTACATTCTACCCCCCTTAAAAGAATTTCGACCTTGAAATTCAACTACTAACATTACAAAACAAATACGGGTACTTCAATTTCATCTGATCTTCACGTTCCCACGTGAATTCAGGACCACGTTTTGAATTCCACCGAACCTTGATGATGGCAATTCTACTACACTTCAACTTCTTAAATTCTCTTTCCAAAATTTCCACAGGGTCTTTCACAAAATTTAACTTGGCATCAACTTGGATCTCATCCAGAGGCACTTGCAGTGTTGGATCAGCTAAACACTTCTTAAGGTTCGACACGTGGAATGGGTCATGATCACCATCTAATTCCTCAAGCAAATCTAACCTGTAGGCCAAGGGCCCTACTTTTTCAATAATCTTAAAAGGTCCAACAAATCTAGGTGCTAGTTTCCCTTTCTTCCCAAAGCATACCACACCTTTCTAAGGCCACACTTTGAGAAAAACATAGTCACCCACACTAAACTCTAGAGGTTTCCTCTTCTTATCAGCATAACTTTTCTGACGATCACGCGCAGCCTTAAGTCTATCCTTAATCTGTGAGATCTTCTCAGTAGTCTCTTGCACTAACTCAGGTCCTATCAACTGACCTTCTCCAACTTCAGCTCACATAATTGGTGAATGACACTTTCTACCATACAATGCCTCAAACGGAGCGCATCTCATACTAGAATGATAACTATTGTTATATGAAAACTCAACCAACGGAAGATGAACATCCCAACTTCCCTCGAAGTCCAAGACGCACGCTCTAAGCATGTCTTCCAAAGCCTGGATAGTACGCTCACTCTGACCATCGGTCTGAGGGTGATAAGCCGTACTCGTGTCTAACCGAGTTTCTAATGCCTCTTGCATTGACTACCAAAAACCTTGATGTGAAACGACTATCATGATCCGATATGATCGAGATCGACACACCATGTCTAGAAACTATCTCATTCAAATACAATCTAGCTAATCTATCCATCTTATAATCCTCACGCATAGGTAGAAAATAAGCAGACTTAGTCAATCGGTCCACAATAACCCAGATTGTGTCATGCCCACTACTAGTCCTAGACAACTTAGTCACAAAATCCATAGCTATTCCTTCCCATTTCCATTTAGGAATCTCAGGTTGCTGGAGCAAGCCAGATGGCCTTTAATACTTAGCCTTAACCTTCAAATAAGTCAAACACTTACTAACATACACAACTATGTCCTTTTTTATACCCGGCCACCAATACCTATCTCTAAGGTCATAATACATCTTATCAGCTCCTGGGTGTACAGAGTACTTTGACTTATGGGCTTCGTCCATTATCAGGGCTCTAACATCACCCTTCAAAGGCACCCATATTCGATCCAGGTAGTACAAAGTCCCATCACTTCTCTATTTAATCATCTTATCCAAACCTTTTCGCAATCCTGCAGACTCATCCACAACCTCCTTCTAAGCCAGCCAATATCCTATCCTTGATACTCGACTGAAGGGTCATATTCATAGCTCTAACTCTTTTAGGCTTTACTATCTTCTTCCTACTTAGGGCATCAGCCACTACATTCGCCTTACCAGGATGGTAGCGAATCTCACAGTCATAATCACTAAACAACTCTATCCAGCGACGCTGTGACATATTCAACTCTTTCTGACTAAAGATATGCTAAAGACTCTTATGGTCCATATAAATGACACTCTTTATCCCATACAGATAATGTCTCCAAATCTTAAGGGAAAATATAACTGCTCCCAGTTCTAAATCATGGGTCGTAAAATTCATCTCATGAATTTTCAATGGCCTAGACGCGTAGGCGATCACCTTACCTCTTTGCATTAACACAAAGCCTAGTCCTATCCTAGACACATCATAATATACCACAAAGTCTTCCGGTCCATTGGGGAGAGCTAGAATAGGTGCATTACACAACTTATCCTTCAAGGTTTGAAATGCCAATTCCTGTTCCTCACCCTAGTCAAAAATCTTACACTTCCAAGTCAAGATAGTAAGAGACTTAGCTATCTTAGAAAAGTTCTCAATGAACCCATTTATATACATAAGTTCATATTAAGAAGTAGAAAATAATACGGACCAAAATAAGCCCTCCCATTAAGCCACAACATAAATGAGCTTATTGGACCGTGAGTCCATAAGCTTTACAATACATATATTAAGCTTAAAAACAAGCTAGTAAGCTATGTATCGCATTTGGTTACCATCATAAGCTATAATATTAGTCCACAAACATACGCCATACCACAAAAATAATCAATATCACTTCTCTTGTGATTTTTTAACATAAGACGTGGCATTTAAGCCCAAAATAAGCCACATAATAGCTTAAAAATAAGCTCGAAATAAGATATACAAGCTATTATAAAAAATAAGCTATCTAGCAATATATGTTATTCAACCATCACGACTACAATATCAAAACTACAAAACCTTTGTGTTTCTTTTCTTATTTGACGTAAGCCAAACACCCCCTTTTATTCGTTTCGTTTCCAAAAATTGAATTTTACGATGATCAACTTGTACAACTAACATCCATGCATCAATATAAACCCAAAAGGACAACCGAAATTTAAATTTAGAAACTTACAAGGAATTCTTCAAAAATGTAGGTTTCGATACGAACTGAACAACCCAAATGTTGTTTAAATGAATACCCATATACTCGTATCAACCCGGAATATCACGTTCGTGATCAAAGTTAGAAAATTTATGGTGTTTGTTGGTTGGCTTAATCCGGACGCACCAAGACACACACACTTGTGTGTGTTTTATATTTCTTGAAATGAAAAGAAAATGAGTGGAAATGTTCTAGTGAAAGGCATATAAATGTACAACCTTGGGACATCTTGGCAAAAATTAGGCCTCCTTGTCCCCTTAGGCTTTCATGATCGGTTATGGCATCCTATGGGGTGTCGGGTCTTTTTTTCCGTGTTGGGATCACTTAAAAGCTCATAAAACTCAATCGTCAAATACTCCCCAAAGTTACCTAGCATTTTTATTCACCTTAAAAATACTTTTCCATTAACCTAGAGTATTTACACGACATACTTCCACGCTTTATTCCCCAAAACTCATTTGGACATTAACGGACGTGTCAGGACTCGTTTTTTGGCATTTTCTCAAAATTCACGGGTCAAACAACCTGGAATACAAATAACATAATAATACCTTCCAAAAAGGGATTATTTATCACAATAAACCATAAATTACCACAATTCTTATTAATCACCACCGTCAACACGGTACAAAATCTGAACAAACTGACAGACGTCAAATTGTCAAATGACTAAAAATGAAATTTTCAGAACACAAAAGGGGCAAAGGTTACATTCTACCCCCTTAAAAGAATTTCGTCCCCGAAATTTAACTACTAACATTATTAAACATATATAGGTACTTCAATTTCATCTGATCTTCACGTTCCCACGTGAATTCAGGACCACGTTTCGAATTCCACCGAACCTTGATGATGGCAATTCTACTACGCTTCAACTTCTTAAACTCTCCTTCCAAAATTTCCTCAGGGTTTTCTACAAAATTTAACTTTCCATCAACTTGGATCTCATCCAGAGGCACTTGCAGTGTTGGATCAGCTAAACACTTTTTAAGGTTCGACACGTAGAACGTGTCATGAACACCATCTAATTCCTTAGGAAAATCTAACCTGTAGGCTACGGGGCCTACTTTTTCAATAATCTGAAAAGGTCCAATAAATCTAGGTGCTAGTTTTTCTTTCTTCCCAAAGCATACCACACCTTTCTAAGGCGACACTTTGAGCAAAACATAGTCACCCATACTAAACTCTAAAGGTTTCCTCTTCTTATTAGCATAACTTTTCTGACGATCACGCGCAACCTTAAGTCTATCCTTAATCTGTGAGATCTTCTCAGTAGTCTCTTGCACTAACTCATGTCCTATCAACTAACCTTCTCCAACTTTAGCCCACATAATTGGTGAACGACACTTTCTACCATACAATGCCTCAAACGGAGCGCATCTCATACAAGAATGATAACTATTGTTATATGAAAACTCAGCCAACGAAAGTTGAACGTCCCAACTTCCCCCAAAGTCCAAGACGCACAATCTAAGCATGTCTTCCAAAGCCTGGATATTACGCTCACTCTGACCATCGGTCTGAGGGTGATAAGCCGTACTCATGTCTAAATGAGTTTCTAATGCCTCTTGCATTGACTACCAAAACCTTGATGTGAAACGACTATCACGATCTGATATGATCGAGATCGGCACACCATGTCTAGAAACTATCTCATTCAAATATAATCTAGCCAATCTATCCATCTTATAATCCTCACGTATAGGTAGAAAATAAGCAGACTTAGTCAATCAGTCCACAATGACCCAGATTGTGTCATTCCCACTACTAGTCCTAGGCAACTTAGTCATAAAATCCATAGCTATTCCTTCCCATTTCCATTTAGGAATCTCAGGTTGCTAGAGCAAGCCAGATGGCCTTTAATACTTAGCCTTAACCTTCAAACAAGTCAAACACTTACTAACATACACAACTATGTCCTTCTTCATACCCGACCACCAATACCTATCTCTAAGGTCATAATACATCTTATCAGCTCCTGGGTGTACAAAGTACTTCGAATTATGGGCTTCGTCCATTATCAGGGCTCTCACATCACCCTTCAAAGGCACCCATATTTGAACCAGGTAGTACAAAGTCCCATCACTTATCTGTTTAATCATCTCATCCAAACCTTTTTGCAATCCTGCAAACTCATCCACAACCTCCTTCTAAGCTGCCAGCATCATATCCTTGATACTCGACTGAAGGGTCATATTCATAGCTCTAACTCTCTTAGGCTTTACTATCTCCTTCCGACTTAGGGCATCAGCCAACACATTCGCCTTACCAGGATGGTAGCGAATCTCACAGTCATAATCACTAAACAACTCTATCCAGTGACGCTATCGCATATTCAACTCTTTCTATCTAAAGATATGCTGAAGACTCTTATGGTCTGTATAGATGACACTCTTTATCCCATACAGATAATGTCTCCAAATCTTAAGGGCAAATACAACTGCTCCTAGTTCCAAATCATAGGTCGTATTCATCTCATGAATTTTCAACTGCCTAGACGCGTAGGCGATCACCTTATCTCTTTGTATTAACACACAGCCTAGTCCTAGCCCGGACGCATCACAATATACCACAAAGTCTTCCGATCCATCGGGGAAAGCTAGAACAGGTGCATTACGTAACTTATCCTTTAAGGTTTGAAATGCCAATTCATGTTCCTCACCCCAGTCGAAAGGCTTACACTTATGAGTCAAGATAGTAAGAGACTTAGCTATCTTAGAAAAGTTCTCAATGAACCTATGGTAATATCCAGCCAATCCTAAGAACGAACGAACCTCTGATGGAGTTCTAGGGCCTTCCAATTCTTAACAGCTTCAATCTTACTAGGGTCTACATGAATCCCATTACCATTTATCACATGCCTAAGAAACTACACTTCTCTTAGCCAGAATTCACACTTAGAAAATACTGTGATAGGTACAAATACTGGGATTGGCGTACCCCTCCGATCCAAACAATCATGTAACACATAATATTCACATAGCAGTCATAAGCATGTATCTTGTCTAAAAAACAAAATCACATTTCGCACAATTTAATTCAAAACAGTTCAAAACACATTTGAGTATCATTTTCCACCAACAAAAAAATAGTAAAAAAATGGTGCTACGAGAACTCACCTCAAGCAAGTCTTTAGCAACCAAATCTCAGTCACACAAGGAAATGCAATGACGTTCGCACATGACCTAGTCCAGTTAGTGTCCTATTTTAATCATTCATTTTCCCAAACAGTCTTCACGTTTGATGCATAAAGTTTAGACGCGTTGTACCATTACTCGTAACAATTTAGTGGTGTGATGGTTGACGACACATCCCAACAATCATTTCAATCCTATTGCTCAATAATACATACTTATACTATTTAAAGAAAAAAGATAAGTATTATAAGTAAATATTTATAATAAATAATTATAAATATATCTTGATAAGTTAATTCGGTAACCTTAGTCATCGTAAAAATAATCATAATTTGGTTAAAAATGAAATGTTTACTCATAATAAACATATTAGAGAAGTTTCGAGAAAAATTATATTTTTTCGTCTTTTAGTGAATTTATTAAAATAATATTTTATTATTTAAAAATAAAAAATTACGTTCTTAAGTGAAATTTTCTAAGTATAAATTTTTTACAAAATTTCGACATGACCCGTACGTTTATACAACGTTTTCCAAGGTTTTTAACCACACTTTTTTGACAATATTCTAAAATCTCAATCTTTAACGTTTACTAAAACATTTCTCCTAAAATAACGTTCAATATCACTTCGTAAATACATCTCACTTTCAAAAGTCCGTCAAAAACTCTTAAAACGACTATATATCGTTTATTGGGCTTTAAGGCCCAATAAAGGTCCATTAAGGTATTTATACGTCCAAAATACGATCCAAGCCCAAAACCAAGGCCCATTTATATACATAAGTTCATATTAATAAGTAGAAAATAATACGGACCACAATAAGCCCTCCCATTAAGCCACGACTTAAATGAGCTTATTGGTCCGTGAGTCCATAAGCTTTACAATACATATATTAAGCTTTAAAATAAGCTAGTAAGCTACGTATCGCATTTGGTTACCATCATAAGCTATAATATTAGTCCACAAACATAAGCCATACCACGAAAATAATCAATATCACTTCTCTTGTGATTTTTTTAACATAAGACGTGGCATTTAAGCCCAAAATAAGCCACATAATAGCTTAAAAATAAGCCCGAAATAAGATATACAAGCTATTATAAAAAATAAGCTATCTAGCAACATATGTTATTCAACCATCACGACCACAATATCAAAACTACAAAACCTTTGTGTTTCTTTTCTTATTCGACGTAAGCCAAACACCCCCTTTTATTCGTTTCGTTTCCAAAAATCGAATTTTACGATGATCATCTTGTACAACTAACATCTATGCATCAATATAAACCCAAAAGGACAAACGAAATTTAAATTTAGAAACTTACAAGGAATTCTTCAAAAATGCAGGTTTCGACACGAACCGGACAACCCAAACGTTGTTTAAATGAATACCTATATACTCGTATCAACCCGGAATATCACGTTCTTGATCAAAGTTGGAAAATTTATGGTGTTTGTTGGTTGGCTTAGTCCGAACGCACCAAGACACACACACTTGTGTGTGTTATATATTTTTTGAAATAAAAAGAAAATGAGTGGAAATGTTCTAGTGAAAGGCATATAAATGTACAACCTTGGGACATCTTGGCTAAAATTAGGCCTCATTGTCCCCTTAGGCTTTCATGATTGGTTATGGCATCCTATGGGGTGTCGGGTCTTTCTTTCCGTGTTGGGATCACTTAAAAGCTCGTAAAACTCAAACGTCAAATACTCCCCAAAGTTACCTAGCATTTTTATTCACCTTAAAAATACTTTTCCATTAACCTAGAGTATTTACACGACTTATTTTCACGCTTTATTACCCAAAACTCATTTAGACATTAACGGACATGTCAGGACTCGTTTTTCGGCATTTTCTCAAAATTCACGAGTCAAACAACCTAAAATACAAATAACATAATAATACCTTCCAAAAAGGGATTATTTATGACAATAAACCATAAATTACCACAATTCTTATAAATCACCACCGTTAACACGATACAAAATCTGAACAAATTGACAGACGTCAAATAGTCAAAGGACTAAAAATGAAATTTTCAGAACACAAAAGGGGAAAAAGGTTACATTCTACCCCCTTAAAAGAATTTCAACCCCGAAATTTAACTACTAACATTACTAAACAAATACAGGTACTTCAACATCATCTGATCTTCACGTTCTCACGTGAAATCAGGACCACGTTTCGAATTCCACCGAACCTTGATGATGGCAATTCTACTACGCTTCAACTTCTTAAACTCTCTTTCAAAAATTTCCATAGTGTTGGATCAGCCAAACACTTTTTAAGGTTCGACATGTAGAACGTGTCATGAACACCATCTAATTCCTCAGGAAAATCTAACCCGTAGGCTATGAGACCTAGTTTTTCCATAATCCCAAAAGGTCCAACAAATCTAGGTGCTAGTTTTCCTTTCTTCCCAAAGCATACCACACCTTTCTAAGGCGACACTTTGAGCAAAACATAGTCACCCACACTAAACTCTAGAGGTTTCCTCTTCTTATCAGCATAACTTTTTTGACGATCACGCGCAGCCTTAAGTTTATCCTTAAACTGTGAGATCTTCTCAGTAGTCTCTTGCACTAACTCAGGTCCAATAAAATGACCTTCTCCAACTTCAGCCCACATAATTGGTGAACGACACTTTCTACAATATAATGCCTCAAACGGAGCGCATCTCATACTAGAATGATAACTATTGTTATATGAAAACTCAGCCAACAAAAGTTGAACATCCCAATTTCCCCCGAAGTCCAAGACGTACGCTCTAAGCATGTCTTCCAAAGCCTGGATAGTACGCTCACTCTGACCATCTGTCTGAGGGTGATAAGCCGTACTCATGTCTAAACGAGTTTCTAATGCCTCTTGCATTGACTACCAAAACTTTGATGTGAAGCGACCATCACGATTCGATATGATCGAGATCGGTACACCATGTCTAGAAACTATCTCATTCAAATACAATCTAGCCAATCTATCCATCTTATAATCCTCACGCATAGGTAGAAAATGATCAGACTTAGTCAATCGGTCTACAATGACCCAGATTGTGTCATGCCCACTACTCGTCTTAGGCAACTTAGTCATAAAATCCATAACTATTCCTTCCTATTTCCATTTAGGAATCTCAGGTTGCTAGAGCAAGCCAGATGGCCTTTAATACTTAGCCTTAACCTTCAAACAAGTCAAACACTTACTAACCTACACAGCTATGTCCTTCTTCATACCCGACCACCAATACCTATCTCTAAGGTCATAATACATCTTATCAGCTCCTGGGTGTACAGAGTACTTTGACTTATGAGCTTCGTCCAATATCAGGGCTCTCACATCACCCTTCAAAGGCACCCATATTCGATCCAGGTAGTACAAAGTCCCATCACTTCTTTGTTTAATCATCTCATCCAAACCTTTTTGCAATCCTGCAAACTCATCCACAACCTCCT
Source organism: Tanacetum coccineum (assembly GCA_026074375.1). Classification (NCBI taxonomy): domain Eukaryota; kingdom Viridiplantae; phylum Streptophyta; class Magnoliopsida; order Asterales; family Asteraceae; genus Tanacetum; species Tanacetum coccineum. Next base: position 33,431 of record BQNB010024507.1, on the reverse strand, counting down.
TCTGAGTCGCTAGTATCCTATCCTTGATACTCGACTGAAGGGTCATATTCATAGCTCTAACTCTCTTAGGCTTTACTATCTCCTTCCGACTTTGGGCATCAGCCACCACATTCGCCTTACCAGGATGGTAGAGAATCTCACAGTCATAATCACTAAACAACTCTATCCAGCGACGCTGTGGCATATTCAACTCTTTTTGACTAAAGATATGCTGAAGACTCTTATGGTCCATATAGATGACACTCTTTATCCCGTAGAGATAATGTCTCCAAATCTTAAGGGCAAATACAACTGCTCCCATTTCCAAATCATATGTCATATTCATCTCATGAATTTTCAACTGCCTAGACGCGTAGGTGATCACCTTATCTCTTTGCATTAACACACAGCCTATTCCTAGCCCGGACGCATCACAATATACTACAAAGTCTTCCGGTCCATCGGGGAGAGCTAGAACAGGTGCATTACACAACTTATCCTTCAAGGTTTGAAATGCCAATTCCTGTTCCTCACCCCAATCGAAAGTCTTACACTTCTGAGTCAAGATAGTAAGAGACTTAGCTATCTTAGAAAAGTTCTTAATGAACCTACGATAATATCCAGCCAATCCTAAGAACGAATGAACCTCAGACGGAGTTCTAGGGGCTTTCCAATTCTTAACAGCTAATCTTACTAGGGTCTACATGAATCCCATTACCATTTATCACATGCCTAAGAAACTGTACTTCTCTTAGCCAGAATTCACACTTAGAAAACTTAGCATACAGTTTCTCCTTCTTGAGCAGTTCCAAGACTAACCTTAAGTGTTCTACATGCTCCTCCCGAGTCTTAGAGTAGATTAAGATATCGTCTATAAACACTATCACAAACTTATCAAGATAAGGCCTACAAACTCTATTCATCAAATCCATGAATACCGCTTGATACCCTGGTGGTTAGTCTCAGGACCATAGGCATTACTGTGAACTCGAAATGTCCATAATGAGTTCTAAACGCAGTCTTTAGAATGTCATCCTCATGCACTCTCAGCTGGTGGTATCCAAACCTAAGATCTATCTTTGAGAAAAACTGCGACCCTTATAGTTGGTCAAATAGATCATCAATCCTAGAAAGCGGATAACGATTTTAATAGTCAACTTGTTTAATTCTTTATATTCAATGCACATCCTAAAAGAACCATCCTTTTTCTTAACGAACAATACCAGCGCTCCCCAAGGCGATGAGCTTGGTCGAATGAAACCTTTATCTTGGAGTTCCTTGAGTTGTCTCGACAACTCCTCCAATTCAGAAGGTGCCAAACGATAGGGAGAATTTGCTACCGGCGTTGCTCCAGGGATTAACTCAATTCAAAACTTAATTTCCGAAGTGAGGCGGCCAACATCCAGACTAGGTATCCTCAGGAAATACCTTCGAGATAATCTTCTCACTCTCTTTATATCTCTTCTCATTCCTTCTCTTTAGCCTTAACACTCTTTAGCTGCCTCATCTTTTCTTTCAGTTTCTCTCCTAATACTCTAAGCACCTTGCCATCCAGTAGTGGTATCCTTACAACTTTCTTATGATAAATTATTTCAGCCTTATGATTAGACAACCAATCCATACCTATAGTCACATCAAAACTCCCATGCCCAAAAGGTATCAAATTGATGTCAAAGACAAGACCCTCAATTTCTAGTTTGCATCCCTTAATAACCTTATCAATCTCTACTAGCTGCCCGCTAGCTATCTCAATCTCATATCTGAAACCTAATTCACTGGGCTTTATGCCTAACAGAGGTATAAAAGTAGTGGAAACAAAACTATAGTCAGCACCAAAGTCAAATAAGGTAGTGGCAAAATGATTATTTAAAGTAAACGTACCCATCATAGCGAGCTTCCTCTGCTCCCAACATGAATGCCCTACCCCTAGCTTGGCCCCCTTGGTTTCCACAACCCTGACCCCCTTATTAGCAACAACTTGGTTTAGACAATTTCCTCCCGGTCCTTGTGCCCTATTCAATCTAAGACAAGCTGACTTGACATGGTCGGTACTACCACACTCATAACATGCCCTAACAGTTGGGTTTTTAGCATTGATAGGAATCACATTCCTAGACACGCCTCTACAATCCTTTGCCAAATGAACCGGGCGGTTACAGTTGAAGCATGTGCGGCGAGGCCCTTCAGGTGCATGGTAGGAGTTACAGGTGGTACACTTAGGCCAAGCACCCGTATTCTCTCTTCCTACAAGGTTTAAGGTAGTAGCAAAAGCATTTCTAGTCCTAGTCATCTGATTATCATCCCTACTATTCTGATCCTTGCTAGGTTCCCCCACATTTCCTCTCTTCTCAACCTTCTTAATTGATCCATTCCTAACAGCCTCATCGGTCAGTGCACCAGAAATCTGCACCGCCTTATATATAGTCTTTAGCTCCATTGCTGCCACCATCCCACGGATATGTGGAGCAAGGCCATACACGTACCTCTCAATCTTACTACTTTTGGGAGTTACTAAGTGAGGAACTAACCTAGCCAACTCATGAAACCTATCGGTATACGCAGCATGGCTAGCCCTGACCATGGCGTGATTCCATAACTCAGTTTCCAACTTTTGCATCTCATGACTAGGACAAAACTCTTCTATCATCATAAACTTAAAGTTATTCTATGACATACTAACAGCAACTTCCCGGCTTAGCGTGCGGATCTAAGAGTTCCACCACGTTAAAGCCTTACCCACAAGTGAACCAGCAGTGTATTTCACTTTTTGGTCAATACTACAACCACTCATATCCTGCACGGACTCCATTTTCTCAATCCGTCGAGTAAGAACTATAGCACCACATTTACCATCATATTCCTTAGGGTTACAAGCTAAGAACTCTTTATATAAACAACCTACCTGGTTGCCATTTACTAACACATTCCCAACATTCTCTTGAACCTTCTCATTAACCACATTACCATTTTGATTTCCAACATTTCCTTGGTTACCAACCTGAGCTAGCATGGCGGGTAAGAGGTTCTACAATTGTTGAGCAATGATCATCGACAAGTCGGGTGCTCCCCCATTGACTTCCTCTACATTCCTATTGACTCCCTCTATGCCCTCATTAGCTCCCAACCTCTAGTCATTCCTTTGACCATTCAATTCATCAACATGGTCATCATTATCTCCCCTAGGTTCTCTACCCCTTCCACCACCTCTACCAACCCGTCCACCCATTCCCCCTCCTTGTGATTCGGCAACAGGCCGACTAGCACTTCGGGTCCTCATCCTTGGAGGCATTATCTACATGAGGGAGAACATGGGCAACGTTAGGTAGGTGGGAAGACTAACATATATATAGAATATCTTACTATATATATAACTATACACATAATACCACCTTATGGTGTCAACATCGATTTGTGTGAACGACATTACTAAGTACGAGTGAGTTGTGATACGCTTATAACTACGTTGGCCACCGTACTTATATTCGCATCCTTTCCCAGTCGTACTCAATATTGAGCTCACACATTTCAATGACTGACATAACTAAAGCACCAAACCGCGAACACGCGAAAGCAAGCAAAAGCGGAACACCGCGCACATAGATCCTATACGCAACTAAATGACGGATCTTAGGTTATAGTCTAGGTCAACCCACCTAGTTCTCTATAACCTTGGCTCTGATTACCAATCTGTCACACCCCGACAATGGCGGAAACTCGGGAAGGAAAAATGCAACATAATGATCAATCATAACACAAGATACAATATAGAGAAAACTACAATGCATGAACTTCAAGTGTTACGAAGACCATCAACCTCAAACAACCTCGAGTGATGTCCCAAATCATAACTAAATCCATAACCTCTTACAACTCCAATAGCCCACACAAGGGTCCAAATCCAAACTTAAACCAAAATCTTCCAAATACTAAAACCAAATATGTCACACCTCGAAAAATTCAGGTCAATATTTTAAACTTTTCTGATTATATTTTTTGATTTTTATACGTTAAGTTTAAATCCGACAGTTTACCGGAAAGTTAACCCGCGTAAATCTAAAAAACATCATCGGACGCTTTTCGACTTCGGATTTTGATTAGTTTAGATATTATACGAGTTATTTTATCTTTTTAAAGTTTTTTATAGTTTACAATCACCTTCCTTATATTATTTTTACGTTTTAACATTTAATTTGCGTTTTTCACGTTTTTGCCTAATGGAACCCCGGAAACCCAAAATCTTTTCGTGTAAACTTTAGTTATCGTTCATCTCGTATTCGTAAGTCAAAAATTTCGTTCATGCCCCCCTCTTATTAATTCGGATGCCTAAACCCAAACCAAAACAACCTTAAGCTTTGAAATTAAATCAAATGCATCTTTTTTTGAAAATCCCATGCATGTGTATGAAAGTGACACATGAGGGAGTCCATCTCATGCACACTTAACCATCCAAGATCAAGACAAATGTTTACTTACACATTTCCTAAGCTTTGACTAGAAATTCAAACCAAGACTTGTTATACTTAAACCTTGGTCCCAAAATTTGAACCATATGGTCCTTGTGGTGGTGTTTTCGGCCGGACCAAGCACACACACACTCTTGTGTGTGTTGGTCACTTAATACTACAAACCAAGAAACCCTAGACCACCCCTTTTCCTATAAATACCATGATATAACAAATTAGGTCATTCATCACTTCTATTGCCTCACAAAAAAATTTTCATCTCTCTTTCTCCTTTCTCTAGCTCACGACAACAAATACCCCTTTTAGGGTTTCCATATCTTTGATTTCTTGCATAATCCAAGTATACCAAGTTCATTTCTAAAGTTACCTAAGGTGGTTTGAAGTATTAGTTGGTTTATTTTTAAGGGTTTTCTCAAGATCTAAAAGTTAGGGTTCTAGTTTTATTAGTGGGTTTTCAAGATCTAGTGTTTTTGGGTATATATCTTGTGTTAGTGCCTCTTGTTCTTTATTCTTGTAAGCATTTCTTGATCTTTTTTTGATATTTCCTTTCACTCTTATGACTCTTGTTCATGCTTAAGAATCCATGTGTTTGTGGCACTTTTATAAAAAGAAATGAAATAATATCTTGTCATCTTTTATAAAAATAGAAGTAATATGTTTATGACTTTGCGATCTTGGTGAGGTGAGTTGAAAAGTAAGTTACAACAATAGAGATGAAGGGATTAGGTTAGTTTTAGGTGTGGTTTTGTTGTGGATTAGTTGTGAATGGAGATTAGGCTAGATTAGGCAGTATTGTGAAGTTTGGTGTGATTTTTAAAATCGTTTGTGAAATACATAGTTGCTGATCCAAAATTGTTTTGAGGTTTTGGTCGACTTAGGAATGTTTTCATTAGGCGTAAAGGTAGTTTTTGGAGAGCTCGTTTTGAATAAATAGTTTTTCATATATTGTACACTAAAATCGGACTTAAAACGGCCAAGCTATATCCAAATGAAAATTGAAACCTTTTTCGGCAAAACCCTTTTGATGTAGTGCTGTTTGGAAAATAAAACTAGGTTTTCGGACACTTTCGGACATTTTTAGAATTTCTAAACGTTGGCGAAACATATAAAAATATTAGGTTATTAAATAGAAACATTTGAAATGTCATAAATATATGTAAATGACGTCGGGATTGATAAAAGAGGTAAGATTCCAAAAATAGTACTCCCTCCGTCCCATAATAAGTATCCACTTTGACTTTTTTTAGTCTTTCTTGTTCAACTTTGACCGTAAATATTTTTATTCGTGTTATATAATACTTGATGAAAATTACACCAATGAAAATACATGTAAAGCCCAAACCATTCATATATTTTTCATCAAGTATTATATAACACAAATAAAAATATTTACGGTCAAAGTTGAACAAGAAATACTAGAAAAAGTCAAAGTGGACACTTATTATAGGACGGAGGTAGTAACTTTTATAATGTTTTAGCGAAACGGACATAGAAGTTAAGCGATTAAGACTAGTTAGTGCATTTTGAAAATATGGAATCTTAACAAATATAAGGGACGGTATTAACATTTTGAAGCTAAAATGTTTCCTAAAAAGGAAACTTTCTATAAATGGTAACTTTCGAGAAAAATGTCGGGATTCAACTAAGAACGTTATAATTTCACTAAGTCATTTTTGATAAATAAAACCAAAACACAAACACACATGGATGTCTTTCTATATTAAACGTTTCATGCAATATTTAGTATACTTTCCGTTTTCCTAAGACGCGTAATTTATCTAGGTCGCGGCTAGATTTCTATATCATCTTTCATTTACTTGATTTACCGTTCATTTATCTTGCTAAGGTGAGTTCATAGCCTCACGTTTTTAATATATTGCCTTACTATTTGGGGTGAGAAACATTGCTTGCTTTTAATCATTGGACACAAATGCTTTACGTTTTTCCCAATCTTGTTTACGTGTTGCCTAAGTAATGTTGAAACTTGTATGCCCCGAGTTATCATGAACCGTTAGTTACTTATGATCATTTGGATTGGTAAGTGAGCGCGAGTGTTGTAAATAGATCTACTGGGACTAATCATCCCCATTCGTGTAAGTAGCTCTTACATGATCAACGGACGTGTGATACGGTAAAGCGCCATGTTGGCACCCGTCAGGGCAAGTTTATTTAGCATTTTGCATGCTCCCATTACATTTAGCCTCGGTATCATGAGGTTAGAGCAACGTAAATGCCTTTTTATGTGATACTGTATCTGTTATAATAGTCACATGTGTTTTGCAAAAATTTGTGGTCCACTCTTATATCAAATTCAAACCTATGAATTCACCAACTTTATGTTGATGTTTTAGCATGTTTTTCTCAGGTGCTTAGCCATGGAAGTCTTTGCTTGCTTTATGGTCTTGCCTTGCTTTAGATCGATTTTCAAGAATTATTATTATCTATGTTAACATCGTTGTCAAACTTTAAAATCTTTTATTCGCTTCCGCATATTATCTTTAAACCTATGTAAAACTTTAACTATTTTATTTAATGCAACGATGTTGGATTTCTAAACGTACCCTTAGAGGTCGTTCTTTGTATCTTTTGTAATGTATATTATGACGTCACACCCCCGAACACATGTTTTCGTCCGGGCCCCGTTTGGGGGTGTGACAGATTGGTATCCAGAGCCAAGGTTATAGAGAGCCAGGTAGTATATTTAGGTCTGGTCTATAACCTATATGTGATCCAACGTGTTTACCTGCTTACGTATATAATTACTATCGATAAGCATAAGAGTATTAATTATAATACAATTAATTTTGCCATGATTATATTTTACACCATCCTTACTTTCTTCTGCATTAAACGTACCTTGCATGGTTTGATATAAAGGGGATTTATATAAACTCTTGCTTGTGCAGGTCATGGTATCTCATATTATTTCTATTTCGTTAGATTCATCTGAGGAGAGTGTGGGTTCTCAGGCCCTACGAGTGATTCTATTTGGCACTATTCCTGCTATTATCCCGGTTATCCCTGAGCTTCCTATTGCACCTGTTGATCCGGTAGTTGCACTAGAGATGGGAGCAGTTTTTGTCATCTCACCTACTGGAGTGCTCGATTGGTGGATTATTCATCTTCTTCGGATTCTAATCCATCAAAGGATTCCTTGTTTGTAGCACCATCATCTGAGTTTCTACTTGCACCTGTTGTTGCCCCACCCGGGTTTCATCGATGGCCAACGATTCTTGTCCGACCCGATGAGGCTATTCCCTTCGGTCGACCTTATCACATCCACCCCAATGGGCTGCGTAAGTTGTTGACTACGAGAAAGAGAGTTGTACATTTTCTTGCTCGTAGACTTGCATGAAGACGTGTACCTCATCGTTCTTCGGATCGTCACTCTTTACCAGATTTTACTTCAGACTCATTTTCTTCTAATTCATCTTCGGACTCTTCATCAGACATTTCTTTAGGTTCATCTTCAGATTCATTATCAGATTCAGAATTCATTTATCAGGTTAGTCTCATTCAGGACCTTCGACTAGAGTTGCATCACCTAGATTGGTTGATCCCCCGGTTAGGACTCCATGATGTAGTGAGGCTTATATGCATTGGAGGTCTGCACCATTGGCTACTCTTTACCCACCTACGACATCAGAGTCATCCCTAGATTCTTCTTCTGAGAGGTCATTGGATTCATCCTCAACTTTTGCTGGACTATCTCGTAAGAAATGCAGATCCCCCACTACTTTGGTACCATCATCTAATCCTGTTTCGAGATTGATAACCCCTGCTCTTGCTGATCTTCCGCTTCATAAGAGGTTCAAAGATTCATATTCATAAGAGGTTTAAAGCTTCATAAGAGGTTCAAAGGTTCAAAGATTCATACTGATCTTGAGGGTACTCTTTATGATATATCACATTGTGGAAACCATACGATCGTTTAAGCTCAATTTATTTAGAACTTTAATCTAGGATGAACAATAACAAAGAACAATAGAATGTACAGTGGAGTAAACATTAAGAACATTCTTTATTATTGCCTAACAAGGTTTCATCATCATCTTTATACAATGACTACTATAAGCCCCAATTCTAGATGATCAATTCTAGAACGTGTTATCTAAACTATAACAAGGAATCAAAGATCCTTGAGGCTGAAACACACAAACCCTAGGCGTCCACTTAGAGGACTTGACGCCTAGACACACACACACACTTTTCTTCTTGATGATTACCACTTCTGTCGACACATCACAGAAAATAAACACGACCTATATCTCTTTAATATAATAGAATATTAGGTTTACAAAGGATTAAGAACAAATAAAGATATACAAAATCTTTTAATCATTCGTTTTATCTTCAGAATCATCAAAATCTTCCTTCTTTTGAAGAATTCCTCCTTTGTCTTTTAAGTCCTTCATCTTTCATATGTTTTGTCTTATCAACTCAAATATAATTCCCAACCATCTTCCCCTAGTTGATAATGACAAAACCAAAATAAGCATGCTCCCCTAAAGCTAATATATATAAAAGAATAGAACTATACCACCAAGGATCTACAAGTTGCAAATCATCTTTGTAACACATTCTTCCCCTTTTTGTCATAATCAAATAGGAGACTAAAGTATGCAACTTATGATTTCGGACAACTCACAAACCAACTATCACACCTTCAAAACCAGCCTCCAACAACTCAAATACCCTCCCCCCCCATGATGCTCCTTAAGATCAATGAACTTGAGCAGATAGAAACTTAAAAACAAGCATTAGTAATAATGACAAGCAGTAGTAAAAACCTTCACCACGCTGATACTGTAAAATGGATAAATATTTTAAACAATAAGCTCCCCTGAAACCCAGTAATTTAAAACCAATTCTTGAATGTAGCCTCTATTAATATAACTGATGTAAAAACTAAAGTTTAAACCAAATTGATTCGAAGTAGAACAACCAAACTTTGTCTTATGTATGTACTATCCACGTGACTCCAAACTTATAAAAAAAATCTGTGAAAATAAAATTAGAAATCGAATCTCTGACAAAAAACCTCATTGTCTATGAGACACATACTAAGTGATAGCAACATGTGAGCAATTGAGCACCATAAGAAAAATCACCACCTTTGCAAGATTTTACAAGTCTTCGTCACAATCGTTTCAAGTACTAACAGTTACCTGCAAAAGTTGTAAGCCATATGAGACTGAAAAATAAGAACACAAAACTGTGAAACTCCACTTCAACTTCAAATAAGTGATAAATAACCATCTTCGTAACCAATTAATCCAAGAAAATACGAGCCTTTTAAATGTTTAAGAACATTTAAAATAAATCCCAATCTGTTAGCTTCCCCTTAAATGAAGCATCTGTTTAATCCGAGATTCAACATGTTTGTTATCCGATATCTGCTAAAGCTAGCAGCATAAACTTATTTAATACTGGCAGTACAAACACACGAAATAAGCCTGGTAGCATTAACTACTTAAAAATACTCTAGCAGCATTAACTGATAAGGCTAGCAGTATTAACTCTTTTATGCTCTAGCAGTATTAACCTTCATGTTGGCAGCATAAACAATTTGAGCAACACTAATCAAAGCTTGTAGCCTTAATATACCTGTTTCGAATCTAATCAGCAGTATTAACTTGTTCTTGTAGCAGCATTAAGTTGCATTAGCAGTATTAAGTTCACATAAGCAGCAATATTAACTTGTAAGCCTAGCGGTACTAATATCCAACTGGCAGAATAAACTTTCAACGAGCAGTACTAAAATTATACTAGCAGTATTAACTTCTATTAGCAGTACTAAGTGTCCATTGGCAGTATTAACCTTTCTTATCTTCATTGATAGCAGAAACATGTACATAAGCAGCACTAACATACCTTCAAGCCCAAGCAGCTTTAATAATCAATGTGAGCAGTACAAACTCGAATCAAGATCAAAATCTTGCTGCCTTTTTCTTCATACCAATAAATGACCAAACCTTAGATAATTAGGGTTTTTAGCAGCTTCTTCTTAACACCAAGAAACGATTAGCTGATCGTCAAACCCTGCTGCTCGTTCTTTTTTCTCACAAACCAATTGTACCCGCTACTTTTTGGAACCAAGGACGAATCAATATTCATGACCAAATTAGGGTTTAATGAAAAACCCTAGTTTTCACCAACACGACATACACCATAAATAATCATAGTCATCTTTTTTTTAAGTATAAAGACGACACTTTAAAGTGTCGTAAAAACCCTAATTTCACCAAAATCACCAATACACCAAACAGATATTCGTTACTCTTTTCCTTGATAGATGCGACACCAAAACACCTTGTAGATCCTAGATCACGAGCCACCAGGATCTGATACCAATTGTGGAAACCATACGATCGTTTAAGCTTAATTTATTTAGACCTTTAATCTAGGATGAACAATAACAAAGAACAATAGAATGCACAGTGGAATAAACATTAAGAACATTCTTTATTATTGCCTAACAAGGTTTCATCATCATCTTTATATAATGACTACTACAAGCCCCAATTCAAGATGATCAATTCTAGAACGTGTTATCTAAACTATAACAAAGAATCAAAGATCCTTGAGGCTGAAACACACAAACCCTAGGCGTCCACTTAGAGGACTTGACGCCTAGACACACACACACACTTTTCTGGTGTTTACATCTTTGACACACACAGAAAATAACACGACCTATATCTCTTTATATAATAGAGATATTAGGTTTACAAAGGATAAGAACAAATAAAGATATTAATAAATCTTTTAATCATTTAAGTTTATCTTCAGAATCTTCAAAATCTTCCATCTTTTGAAGAATTCCTCCTTTGTCTTTTAAGTCCTTCATCTTTCATATGTTTTGTCTTATCAACTCAAATATAATTCCCAACAATCTTCCCCTAGTTGATAATGACAAAACCAAAATAAGCACGAGCTTCTTCCCCTGAAGCTAATATATATGAAAGAATAGAACTATACCACCAAGGATCTACAAGTTGCAAATCATCTTTGTAACGCCTTCTTCCCCTTTTTGTCATAATCAAATAGGAGACTAAAGTATGCAACTTTGATTTCGACAACCACAAACCACTATCACACTTCTAATCCAGCCTTCCAACAACTCAAATTACCCTCCATGACGCGCCTTAAGATAAATGAACTTGAGCAGTAGAAACTTAAACTAGCAGTAGTAATAATGACTTACAGTAGTAAAAACCTTCACCTCATGTGGTGCATGTAAATGGTTAAACATTTTAACAATAAGCTTCCCCTGAAACCCATATGTTAACCATTTCGTGAATCTTCAATTCTGTAGGCTCTATGTAATGATTACTGATGAAGAAAACTAAGTATAACGAACTTGATGCTGAAGTAGAATAACCCAAACTTGTGTCTTATATCTTGTACTATCTATGTGACGTCAAACTAATTTTTGAGATAGATCTTTGAATCCTTGTGGTATAAAATGGAGGTCATCGGGTATAGTGTTTAATATACAAAAGAATTCACATTCAAATTTATACATTTCTTGATATTTAGATTCAAGGTTGTAAACCATAGTTCTACTAAACGCGTAATAGTATTATTGATAATTTTTATTGAGCTTTTCAGTAATATCTTGTTCATTTTTACTGTTTCAGTAATTTTCTGTTAAGTATGAAAGAGTAGTTTTCCGCATACTCGTTAGTATGTCACAAAGTTTTTATCATAGTGTTTTGGATTTATCCAGAGTAACTTAACCTTTACAAGCTAAGGAATCGATCTTAAGTTGGGATCAACAAGTGGTATCAGAGCTTGTGTTCTGAAACTTTGATCTAGAAGAAACTAACAAGAAGAACTCTTTACTCACAAGGAAGAGATGGATCTAGAAACTGCACAAACCACTACTACTACAAAGTTTCCCATTATCAAACAGGGTGAATATGATATGTGGAGGCTAAGGATTGAGCAATACTTTCAAGAACAAGACTATGCTCTATGTGATGTCATAGAGAATGGAAACTCATTCAAACTAGTAGCTCAAACAACAACAAATGCTGATGGTACCTTAACTTCACTAATACCAGGTCCTGTAACAACTGAAGAAAAGGCTCAAAAGAAGAATGATGTGAAGGCAAGAAGTAAGTTACTGATGACACTTCCTAATGAACATCTAATGACTCTTTAATTCAGTAATATGGATGTCCTAAGACTTTATTTGTTGCTATACAAACAAGATTTGGTGACAATGATGCCACAAAGAAGACTCAAAAGACTCTTCTGAAGCAAATGTATGAGAACTTTAGTGCTCCAAGCACAGAGTCTCTTGACTCTATTTTTAACAGGCTTCAGAAGATTGTAAGTCAGCTGGCTAATTTGGGTGAAAATATTTCATAAGAAGATCTCAATTTTCTGAGTGGAATACTCATGTTGTGGTCTGGAGGAATAAACCTGATCTAGACACAATGAGCTTTGATGATCTCTACAACAATTTCAAGATTTTTGAACAAGTGGTTAAAGGAACTACAAGCTCAAGCTCAAGTTCTCAGAATATGGCTTTTGTATCATCCCTTAGTAGTACTAATGAAGTGAATACTGCTTATGGAGTTAGTACTACTAACGCTCAAGTCAGCCCTGCTAGCACTCAAGTTAGCACTGCTAGTACTCAAGTTAGTACTGATAACTTAAGTGATGACACTGTATATGCATTTTTGGCCAGTCAACCAAACGGGTCTCAACTTATATATGAGGACCTTGAACAAATCCATGAAGATGACATAGAAGAGATGGATTTGAAGTGGCAGTTAACATTGCTGAGCATGAGGACAAGAAGGTTTTTCCAAAAAACTGGTAGAAAAATCACTATCAATGGAAGTGACACAGCTGGATATGACAAATCCAAGGTAGAGTGTTTTAACTGTCACAAGATAAGACACTTTGTAAGGGAATGCAGAGGACCTAGGAACCAAGATAGCAGAAACAGGAATCAAGACAGCTCTAGAAGAGCTATAAATGTAGAAGAAACTTCTTCCAAAGCCATGGTGGCTATTGATGGAGCTGGTTTTGACTGGAGCTATATGGTAGATGATGAAGTCCCTACAAACATAGCTCTTATGGCTTTTTCAGACTCCAAGGTACATAATAACAAAACTTGTTCAAAAACTTGTCTAAAAAGCTTTGAAACTCTTAAAACTCAACTTGATGATTTAAGAATAAAGTTTAACAAATCTGAGTTTAATTTAGCTACTTATAAAAGAGGGTTAACATCTATAAAAGAGCAACTTGTCTTTTACAAAAAGAATAAGGTTATTTTTTGTGAGCAACTTGCTGTTCTTAAAAGAGATATCTCATATCAAGACTCAGAAATTAGCATGCTTAAGAGTGAGTTAGAAAAGATTAAACAAGAAAAAGAAAGCAATCAACTTAAAATTGAAAAATTTGATAATGCTTCTAAAAGTCTAGACAAATTAATAGGGAGTCAGATAACTGATAAAAGTGGGTGTGGGGTTTATAAGCTATAATGTTGTTCCACCTCTCCTTACAGGGTTATTTTCACCCCCAAATCTTGATTTGTCTTACTCTGGTCTAGAGGAGTTTCAACAGCCTGAGTTTGAAGGCTATGGACCTAAGACAAGTAAGAGTGTTATTAAAGATATTTCTAATAAGGTTAGGGAAACTCCTAATGCCCCATTGGTTAAGGAGTTGGTGTCAAATGATAATTTAGAGAAGAAAACTGTTTCTCCTACTGTTGCTAAAATAAAATGTGTTAGATCTAAACAACAAGAAAACAGTTTAGGGTATACGTTAGTTTGAAGACAGCAAGTACACCTATGGAGACTTCAAAGCCTTTGATGAAGGATGAAAATGCTGAAGATGTTGATGTTCACTTATATAGATCACTGATTGGCTCATTGATGTATTTAACATCTTCAAGGCCTGATATAATGTTTGTTGTATGTGCTTGTGCAAGATTCCAAGTCACACCAAAAGTTTCACATCTTCATGCTGTGAAAAGAATCTTTAGATACTTGAAAGGTCAACCTAAATTGGGCCTTTGGTATCCTAAGGACTCACCATTTAATTTGGAAGCTTATACTGATAGTGACTATGCTGGTGCAAGTTTAGACAGAAAATCCACAATAGGAGGTTGTCAATTTCTTAGAAGCAGATTGATTTCATGGCAATGCAAGAAGCAAACTGTAGTTGCAGACTCTACTACTGAAGCAGAATATGTGGCTGCTGCTAGTTGTTGTGGACAAGTACTATGGATTCAAAATCAAATGCTGGATTATGGATACAATTTCATGAATACCAAGATTTTCATTGACAATTAAAGCACCATCTGCTAAGTTAAGAATCCAATGTTTCACTCAAAGACTAAGCACATTAAGATTAGACATCACTTTATCAAAGATTCCAATGAGAAGAAGCTTATTCAGATGATCAAGATTCACCCAGATTAGAATGTTGTATATTTGCTCATAAAAGCATTTGATGTTGGCAGATTTTAATATCTGATTACAAGTATAGGAATGATTAACCTCTGAAGTATTGATGAGGGGAGGTTAATTGTGTTAATATGCAGTGGATTATGCACAAATGATGCTTGAAATGGAATGGAACATCAGCTAATGATAAAATTTAAGTTAGTGTTGTTGGGCTAACTTACTACTGGTAAGTATAATTAGTACTTTTGTTATAATTAATACTGTAAGCATTAAGAGAAAACAAATACAGACAGAGAGAATTGTAAGCAAAAAGAATTGAGAGAAATCAAAAACAAATAGAGAGAATTGTGAGTTAAAAGAAATGAGAGAAATTGGTAAGCATAAAAATAGAAAGAGAGATGTGTGAAAATAAAAACAGATAGAGTGAATTGGTGAGTAAAAGAATTGAGAGAAATAGTAAGCTAAAAATAGAAAGAGACATATGTGAAACAAAAATAGAAAGAGTAACTTTGTGAGCTAAAAGAATTGAGAGAATTAGTGAGAATGAAAAACAAAAAGAGAGATGTGTGACATAAAAATAGACAGAGTGATTCAGTAAGAAAAAGAATTAAGAGATATAGTGAGAATAAAAATAGAAAGAGGGCTTATGAGAATCAAAATTTAATGATGGAATTGCTTTTTGGAACAAAATTAGAGTTAATACTGGTGACTCAAAGTTAATGTTGTTAGGCATAAATTTACTACTGCTGGTTAAGTTAATGCTGTTAGGCATACACTTACTACTGCCAGTGTTAGTTAATGTTGTTAGGCATAAACTTACTACTGTTGGGTCAGTTAATGCTGTTAGGTTTAACTTAGTACTGCCAGTTTAAGTTAATGCTATTGCGGGTGATTTCATAAATACTTCGATTAAGGGTTTCAATCACTCATTCGATCAATTTTACACTTTGATATACTCTCTAATCATAAACCCTAACTCAATTTTATCATTCATCATCAAAACCCAACACAATGTCAAACCTAAAGTTTGCTGAAACTCACAATTTGGTTGCATTTTTGGAGAAACCCGAATAAAGTGATGGGTTTGAAGGAATTATTGATTTTTTGAATGCAAGTTCTATTAGATATGCGCTAACGGTGAATCCCACCATCTATACTTCATGCATTAAGCAGTTCTGGGCTACTGCTAAGGCAAAAACTGTCAATGGGGAAGTGCAGATACAAGCCCTAGTAGATGGGAAGAAGGTGATCGTCACTGAGACGAGTGTAAGAAGAGCTCTTCAATTAAAAGATGTTGAAGGTACTGAATGTCTACCCAATGCTACTATTTTTGCAGAACTGGAAAGAATGGGGTATGAAAATCTTACACAAAAGCTTACATTCTATAAAGCTTTCTTTTCACCTCAATGGAAATTCTTATCCATACAATTCTGCAATGCCTTAGTGCTAAGACTACTGCTTTTGGATGAATTAAGGTTAGCCTATGGCATTGCACTCATCATTGTTTTGCTACAAAACAAATTGAAACTTTTCCAAGTAATTTTGTAATTTTGGTGAAGAACTTGTAGGGTGGAGTTAAATTTCTTATGTATCCAAGGTTTGTGTAAGTGTTCCTGAATAAACAAGTTGAAGGAATGACCAAACATAAAGAAATTTATATTACACCTTCTCACACTAAGAAGGTCTTTGGTAATATGAAGAGAGAAGGAAAAGGTTTTTCTAAGAGGGTTACCCCTTTATTTGAAACTATGATATTTCAAGCTCCAAAAGAATTAGGCGAGGGTTCAGAAATACCAACTGATCCTTAACACACACCCACTATTATTTAACCATCTACCTCACAGCCCTAGAAGAAACAACCAAGAAGGAAATAGAGGAAAGACACTGAGGTTCCTCAACCTAGTGGTTCTACAGAACCTATCACTGATGAGGCTACCAACGAGGAGCATGTACTTGTACATTCCAATGATCCACTACTCAGTGGTGAGGATAGATTGAAACTAAATGAATTGATGGAACTTTGTACCTACTTGTCATAAAGAGTTCTTGACTTGGAGAACACAAAGACCTCTGAAGATGCAATGAATACTAAATTAAAGGAGGGGGTCAAGAAGCTAGAGAGGAGGAATAAGTCAAGAACTCTAGGGCTTAAAAGGTTAAGGAAGGTTGGTAGATCTGCTCAAGTTGTTTCCTCTGAAGATGAAGGTTTGGGTGCTCAAGAGGATGCATCCAAATAGGGGAAGAAAATTGCTGATCTTGATGCTGATGCAGAGGTTACTTTGGTTGATGAGGCTCAGGAGAGGAATGATGATAATTTAATGTTTGATACAAGAGTCTTAGATGAGCAGGAAGTTGAGGTTGAAAAGGTTGTTAGTACTACTAAAGTTACTACTGCCATTGCTACAACAACAACTGTTGATGAGTTAACTCTGGCTCAGTCCCTAATAGAGATCAAAGCAGCTAAACCTAAGGCTGTTACAACTGCTGCTACAACAACTACAACTACTGTTACAAGACCCAAGGCTAGGGAGGTGGTTTCAAGTTTATAAATGTAGTAAAAAGTTTAAAGTGAAGTCCTTTTAAGTTGTAGTAAAGTAGCCAAGTGAATTTAGAGCAACAACATCTTCATCTCAAACATCACAACTCAACAGGCTATAAAGGTAAAGGCAAGGCAAAGATGATAGAACCTGGAAGCCTTTGAAAAAGAAAGATCATTTTTGAAATGGATGAAGAAATTGTCTCAAAGAACTTCAAGAAGAATTGCAAGCTGAATTAAGTAGATGAGGAAAGGTCTGTGGCAAGACAGATAAGAAGACAGAGGATATTCATTTCATGGGATAATACTCAAAGATATGATTGAGGTAGATTATGAGTTAGCTTGAGACTACAAGCAAAAGAACAAGTGTTTGAGTTGACCATTGAAGAAAGATCAAAACTATTTGTAGAGCTCATGGATAAAAGGAAGAAGCACTTTGCAAAGCTTAAAGCTGAAGAGATCAGAAGAAAACCACTAACCAAAGCCCAAAGGAATCAAATGTGTACTTATTTGAAAAATATGGCTAATTACAAGCATAGTCAGTTAAAGAACAAAAGTTTTGAAGAAATTCAGATGTTATTTGACAATACTATAAAGCGGGTAGATTCATTTATTCATATGGATACAGAGGTTGTGGAAGGAAGTAAAAGTCAGGCAGAAGGAAGTAAGAAGAGAACAAGAGAAGAACTTGAGTCTGATAATTCAAAGAAGCAAAAGATAGATGAGAATGAAGAAGTGAAAGTGGATGTGAAGCATAAATGAATAAAGCTTTAGAGATTTTGTTCTGATGATGAGGTAGACAATTATTGCTCTTACCATAGCCCTAAAGTCCCAGTCATTTGTTGGACTTGAAAATCATCATAGAAGGAAAAGATGGGATACTTTCAATCATTAGAGCTGGTTCGTAGTTCAAGGAGGTAGTCATCAATGATGAGGAGAGCTTTGAAACATTGTCAGGAGAAGATTTGGAAAAATGCTTTGGAAGTTGGTTAAAGTAATCTATGGGTATGATCAAGTCTAGAGGAAGGCATTTGAATGAGTGTTATGGGGTGCTTTTCTGAAGGTGATGTTTAAAAAACCTGATGTAGAAAGTAAAAGATGGAAAATATCTAAAGGTTACAAATGTGACAGTTTGGATGCTATTTTCGTCAAGTGGAGTACATTTTATGACGATTTTGATCTGCATAATCTTTTTCGCTGGTTGAGGAATATTGTACCACCACTCACACCTCCAATAATTAAAAAGTTGTTCAACAAAAAGCTTTCAAATGAACCATTGGATATGAGATGTGCTATAAACTTCTGAAACTCATGACAAACAGGCCAAGAATCATCGGAAGTGTTTGATGCATCCTCCTGGTGATGGTGAAGACTTTTAATGAAGAAACTTGAGATTCAGAAGAAGAATATCAATTTTAGGGGAGAATTGTTGGGATTAAAAGCTTCTTAATGTTGTTTGGAAGTAACTACCGCTAAGTTAGTGCTGCTGGAATAAAAGTTAATGCTGCTACTTACAATGATGCAAGGATTACCAACTACTAGAAGTGGTTATTACTGTTCAAAAGGATAAAGACAAGAGAAAGAATTAAGATGAAGATTATTTATCAAGATTACTTACGGGAATAAGTATGAGATATTTTTGTAAAAGATACATATAAGTTATTTGTTTAGAAGATCATGATTACTTAGGAAAATTTTGTATGACTGTTAGGGACTCCTTGGTGTATAAAAGGGTGGTACTAGGGTTATAGAGTTTAATGTACACAAGATACACATTAACATTCATACGTTTTTTTATAATTGCTTCAAGGTTGTAGCCCTGTACTTACAAAGTACTCGTATTATTGATAATAATATTGGAGCTTTTCAGTAATATCATTGTTCATACAGTTTACTGTTTCATTAATATTCATCTAAGTATTAAAGAGTAGATTCTGCATACTCTTTAGTATTTACAAAGTTTCTATATAGTTGTTGTTAGATTTTATCCAGAGTAACTTAACCTTTATAAGCTAAGGAATCGATCTTAAGTTGGGATCAACAAGTCACTTGTTGAGAGACGTTTGGGATTTTGCCGTTAGTTGAATAATACCATGGTTATGTAGGACATTAGACTGATGGTTAGGTCTAGATGTTAGTAGTAGGAAATAAAATAATCATAAATCATGTACCCATTATGGGGTGATTATAACCAAATGATGATTTTATATATGATATGAAAAGATTGTTTTGATTCTCTCGCGTGTTCGTCTTTATTGTTATTTACTTGTTCTGGCAAAACATGTTCTATTGTATTTTCCTTTATAAACCTTATTTACCATTTATAGTGTCTATATTAGTATCGAATTCACACGTTGTTAATGTCTTGTGATGTAGAACATGACTATCACTAGTTTTGTATGGACCCCGGAGGCAATTGGAAGAACTCGTTTAACAACGTGTGGAAGAAAGAAGTGTTGGCTGCTTATGAGGCAACCTGTGCTGCCAATGCTCTCAAGGCTGAAAGTCAAAGCCAAAACGGTAGTGACGACGATAATGGAAATGTTGGAATTGGAAACGGCAGAAATGGAAATGGTGGAAATGGAAATCCAAATGAGAATGATAGAGGTTCTAGGCCTATTGCCACGGAGGTGTACATAACAAGATTCTTGAAGTGTCAACCAACTCAAACTTCAAGGGAACAAAAGGAGTTGTCGGGTTTATCAAGGTGGTTTGGAGATGGGAAATAGTGTTCCATATCGCAATTGTCTAGAGAAAATATTCAAGGTTAAGTATGCTTCCTTGCCACCTTGTTAAAACAGTGCGTTAAATTAGTGGAACTCACATAAGAGAACCATGTGGAACTGATGCTGACGTTTGCCTTGTATGGAAAGTGCTCTTAATGAGTTTAAATGGCTGACGTTGTATTTTCCAAGAATGAAATTTAAAAGATGGAGTCTGAGCTGTGGAATTTGACCATGAAGAACAATGTTTTAGCTGCTTATACTCAGAGATTTCAAGGGTTGACTATGTTGTACACCAAAATGGTTCCTAAGGAGGAGGATCAAGTTAAAAGGTTTATTGGTGGTCTCTCGGATAATATCTAGGGGAATGTGTTTGCTGCAGAACCTACAAGACTCCAAGATGATGTTCGTATTGCCAACAATTTAATGGATCAAAAGTTGAAGGGTTATGCTACGAAAAATGCTGAAAACAAGAGAAGGTTGGAGGTCAACCAGAGAGACAACCTTGGGCAGCAACCACCATTCAAAATACAGAATGTTGGAGGTCAGAATGTGGCAAGAGCCTATATGACTGGTTACAATGAGAAAAGGGGATATGATGGGCCTTTGCTTTACTGCAGCAAATGTAAGCTACATCATGAAGGACCATGCATTGTGAAGTGTGGGAAGTGTAACAAGGTCGGGCATATGACCAGGGATTGTACGAATGCAATTGCTGTCCCAACTACTCAGAGAGCTCTAGTAGTGAATCAGAGGGTTCCTACTTGTTTTGAGTTTGGGAGTCAGGGACACTACAAGAATAAGTGTCCCAAGTTGAAGAATCAGAACCGTGGAAACAAAACTGGAAACAAGAATAGGATTGGTGAAGCAAGAGGAAAAGCATATGTGCTAGGTGGAGAAGAAGCTAACCCTGATTCCAAAGTTGTCATGGGCATGTTTCTTCCCAACAACCATTATGCTTCTGTATTATTTGATTCAGGTGCCGATCGAAGTTTTGTGTCGACTACTTTTAGTACCTTGTTTGATATAATCCCTGATACTTTAGACGTTAGCTATGCTGTCGAATTAGTCGACGGAAGAATCTCTTAAACGAATACCGTACTTAGAGGATGTACGTTAGGATTGCTATGTCACCCATTCAATATTGACCTAATGCCAGTAGAACTTGGTAGTTTTGACGTCATCATCGGCATAGATTGGTTAGCGAAACATCATGCGGTGATCGTGTGTGATGAAAAGATTGTGCGGAATCCCTATGGAGATGAAGTTTTGATAGTCCAAGGTGATAGAAGTAACAAAGGAAAGAAGTCAAAGTTGAGCATTATATCATGCACTAAAACTCAAAAATATATTAAGAGAGGTTGCCCAATTTTTCTGGCGCAAATTACGAAGAAGGAAGCCAAAGACAAGTCGGAGGAGAAGCGACTTGAGGATGTGCCGACGGTGCAGGACTTTTTGGAAGTCTTTCCAAAAGACTTGCCTGGATTACCGCCAATGCGACAAGTCAAATTCAAAATTGACTTTGGTCCCAGTGCTGCTCCTGTGGCAAAAGCCCCGTATTAGGAATAGCACCGACTTGAACTGCATAGAATTGTTCCACTCAAACTACAAGAACTTTCTGACAAAGGGTTTATAAGACCAAGTTCCTCACCCTGGGGAGCCCCGGTCTTGTTTGTCAAAAAGAAAGATGGATCTTTTCGGATGTGTATCAATTACCGTGAACTAAACAAGCTGACTGTGAAGAACCGATATCCACTTCTAAGAATCGATGACTTATTTATCAATTGCAAGGTTCATGTGTTTACTCGAAGATCGACTTGAGTTGGTTTTCACCAACTCAGTGTTCTGGGACGTGGGACTTTCAAAGACGGCGTTTTAGGAATCATATGGCACTAGGAATTCAAGTTATGCCTTTTGGACTGTCAACGCACGGCTGTATCATGGACTTGATGAATCGGGTGTGTAAACCAGGTATGTGCTTAAATACATATACCTTTTTCTAAATAAAACGAGCTTAAATGACCAAAAACGGACATAAAATGCCAAATATATGCTTGTTTTGTGTTATGTACTGTACATGTAACAGATATTCACAAAAAGACAAAAACGAAGACAAAACCGGACAAAACCAAGCAAGGGATTAAAAAGAGCGTGGAAAACTAAAGCCGAAGGCGTTATTATTCATTAATGGGCCTACCCAATCCCCCACCGTTAATAGACGAGTGGAGTTAGCCCATTAACCTTCTATTACGTAAATTCCTTTTAAGTCTAAATTCAAATCCATAATCGCCCAAACCAAATGAGCCCAACAGCCTTAACAATAATCCTGTTAAAACTATTACACCACAGGTCCATGAACTTTACACCGTTAGTCCTTAGGGACTAACACTGTCAGTCCCTGCACCCTAACGTCCGTTATCTACCTTAACCCTAATTTTGAAATATAATAAAATAATCCTGAAAAGGGCGCGAAGGCCTTATTTCGAGCCAAAACAGGGCAAGATTTTCTCCCATTGCTGTGATTTGATCAGAAAGAACTCCTACTCGATCCCAGACACACGCTAGTGCCACGTGGGCACACTCAATGGTGATCCAACTTAAAAAGTAAAACCCTTCCTTATTGGGATATGGAAAACGCTGTAATCAGTCAAAGGGACAAAGTCAAAGAAAATAAAGTTGGCATTTTAAATGGGTTATTATAAGCTTTACTAAAACTATTTTGGGAATGATTGAAGCTCATGGCTGTTTTCACCTACGTAGATTGATAACAAGACTTACCTTATTTATTAGGGGATGATTTAGTTTCAGGATGATCTTTTTATCTCTTTTATTTCTTTACTTTTCAGCATTTTTTTATTTTATGCTTATTGAATACTTCCTGTTTTCAAGCTTATTTTATAAGCTTTTTACTTTTCCCAAGCATTGTATAAGAATTTATTAATAAAAAGTTATGTTCTATTTTCTTGATCATTACTATTCCATGATTGTATTTTAGATGATAAGCCAATTAGGGATGGGCTTATGGTGCTAAAATGCATGAGCTTATAAGCTCTTCAGAAGCTCTTAAACCCTTGTTTAAAGCAAGGATTAAGGTGTGTTCCATTTTCTATTCAAAAAGGGTTATTTTATCATTTTCTGTTTTTGCTTATTGGAATTACTTTTTACGGTTATTTTGTGCTTATGTTGATCTATTAGTTGTTATTATTGCTCAATATAATCTGTTTATGATTTAGAAGTTATTAGTCTTTGTTTTGATATTAAACTGTCAAGTTTAGCTTAAACCTGCTTATTTGGTTTGCTTATTATCTAGTGCTTATTTGTGGTTGAAATTTGCTTATTAGTTTCTAATATACTAGGTTAAACACCTGTTTTCAAGAATTGTAGCTTAAAAAGTCCTAATCAAGCTCAAAATGAGTTTTTAAGGATTTAACGGGGTGTTTGGCACAAGCAGTACTAACCTATGTTAGTACTGCTAGTTAGCCTTTTTACCCATAAGCCAACTTTGGTAAGCTATTAATAAGCCTTTAGGTCGGTTTGTTTAAATTCTTAAGTTTTAAAACTCAGTTTTAAGATTTAAACTTTAAGTAGTATGCATCTGTGAGTTTAGTGCTTTCTTAAACTACTCATATTTGATTCTTGCTTAAAATCCATTTTAGTGTCTTGTTTAAGTTTCATTTCAGTCTCAAAATGCACTAGTTTGAGTTGGTTTTAACCCTGCACTTGTTCTCCATAGTTAATTCATAATCTGTCATTTTGGTTTTTAGTTTTCTTAGTTTAAGTGCTAAAAGCCTATTTTTAATTCTAAATTTAAGTTAGTTATAGTTTGATTCAAGTCCTGAAAATCATAGCATAAGCTCATTGGTTTGCAAGCTTAATCTGTTTTCCATTTTTGAGGTCTCATAAGCTCATTAGCCTAGCTTATTTTAGGGCTGTAGAAGCTCTTTTGTCACTTAAATCCTTTATATCAGTAGTATAAGCCCTTTTGCATCATCTAATTATAGCTTATGTTTTTAGGTAATGTGCTTATTTCCTGCTTAATTGTGTTGTTTGAGTCAAGCTTTTAATATGTTTTCACTTTTCAGCTTAATCCTTAGTGCTTAATAAGTCTTAAATCTAGCCTACTAGTGGAAAATGACTTAGAATCTGTGGTTTGTGTTTGCTGTCTTAAGAACTCTAATTGCTTTTCTGCTTATTTTATCTTGCTTATTTTTAATCCTTTGTGCTTATTAAGTATAAGATTAGATTTATGATAGCTTATTAAGATTTCTAGCTGCTTATTGAATCCTAAAAGTCCAAACAGTTTTACTAAATCATAAAGGTTTCGGGTCATTCTGTCATCTTTAAGTAGCTTTTTCCTAGCTTATTTGCAAGTTGTTTTATTAAAATTGCTTATTTTGCTTTATGTTTTAGATTTTTTGTAAGAAGTTTGAATATAAAAAGATTAAAAAAAACAAGGTCCCAGTGCTTGCGAACCCTGCGACTCACCCGTCACCTATGACCAGTACGAATTCCCTTTGGAGACGAAGTTTTGATAGTCCAAGGTGATAGATGTGGTGGAGGAAAGAAGTCGAAGTTAAGCATTATATCGTGCATCAAAACCCATAAATATATTGAGAAAGGTTGCCCAATTTTTCTGGCGCAAGTGACGAAGAAGGAAATCGAGGACAAGTCGGAGGAGAAGCGACTTGAGAACGCGCCGACTGTACAGGATTTTCCAGAAGACTTGCCTGGATTACCGCATATGCGACAAGTTGAATTTCAAATCGATTTGGTCCCTGGTGTCGCACCTGTGGCGCGAGCTCCGTATAGATTAGCACCGTCGGAATTGCAAAAACTGTCTACTCAACTACAAGAACTTTGTGACAAGGGATTTATAAGACCGAGTTTCTCACCCTGGGGAGCCCCGGTCTTGTTTGTCAAAAAGAAAGATGGATCTTTTCAGATGTGTATTGACTACCGTGAGCTGAACAAGCTGACGGTGAAGAATCGATATCCACTTCTGAGAATCAACGACTTATTTGATCAGTTGCAAGGGTCAAAAGTCTACTTTAAGATCGACCTGACATCTAGTTATCACCAACTCAGAGTTTGGGAGGAAGACATTTCAAAGACAGCGTTTAGAACACGCTACGGTCACTATGAGTTTCAAGTGATGCCGTTTGGACTGACTAACATACCGGCGGTATTCATGGATCTGATGAATCAGGTGTGCAAGACATATCTGGATAAATTCGTGACCTTTTTTTATTGATGACATCTTGATCTACTCTAAGAGCAAGGAAGAGCACGCAGAACATCTTTAGTTAATTTTGGAATTGCTTAAGAAGGAAGAATTGTACGCCAAGTTTTCAAAGTGTGAATTTTAGCTGTCGAAGGTATAATTTCTTGGTCACGTGATTGATAGTGAAGGCATTCACGTGGACCCAGCTAAGATTGAGTCAATCAAGGATTGGGCATTGCCCAAGACTCTGACAGAGATTCGTCAATTTTTAGGTCTTGCTGGCTATTACCGACGATTTATCAAAGGTTTCTCAAAAATTGCCAAGCCTATGACGAAGCTGACTCAAAAGAACGTGAAGTTTGATTGGAGTAAAAAGGTAGAAGCTGCATTTCAACTGTTGAAGCAGAAATTGTGTAGTGCACCGATCTTAGCTTTACCCGAAGGTAATGAAAACTTCGTGGTTTATGGTGATGCTTCTCGTAAAGGGTTGGGCGCAGTTTTGATGCAAAGGGAGAAAGTCATAGCCTACGCGTCACGCCAACTTAATATTCATGAGAAGAATTACACTACACATGACTTAGAGCTTGGAGCTGTAGTGTTTGCTCTCAAAATGTGGATACATTATTTGTACGGCACGAAATGCGTTGTGTTCACTGATCGTAAGAGTCTGCAATATATTCTAGATCAGAAAGAGTTGAACATGAGACAACGTAGATGGTTAGAGCTGTTGAGCGACTACGACTGCGAGATTCGTTATCATCCAGGAAAAGCAAACATGGTGGCGGATGCCTTGAGCCGAAAGGAACAGAATAAGCCGCTACGAGTTCAAGCTTTGGTTTTGACGATTGGTTTGAACCTTCCTACGCAAATTTTAAACGCTTAAATTAAGGCGAGGAAAGAAGAGAATTTTGGAACCGAAGATCTGTGTGGTATGATTAAGAAGCTAGAGCCACGTGGTGATCGAAAACGTTATGTTTGAGGAATAGAAGTTGGATACGTTGTTTTGGTGACTTGAGGACTCTGATTATGCACGAGTTGCATAAGTCAAAGTATTCGATCCATCCTGGATCGGACAAGATGTGCCAATACTTGAAGAAACTATATTGGTGGTCAAATATGAAAGCAAAAATTGCCACCTACGTTAGTAAGTGTCTGACCTGTGCAAAAGTTAAGGCCGAATGCTAAAAACCATCCGGTTTGTTGGTTCAACTCGTGATCACGGTATGAAAGTGGGAGAACATTACAATGGATTTCGTTACCAAGTTGCCAAAGACGTCGTCTGGTCAAGATACAATTTAGGTAATTGTAGACCGACTCGTAAAATCTGCTCATTTCTTACCTATGAAGGAGACCGACTCAATGAAGAAGTTGACGAGACAATACTTGAAGGAAGTAGTCACGAGGCATGGAGTGCCGGTTTTGATTATCTCTGATCGAGACAGTAAATTTACATCTCATTTCTGGCAATCGCTAAACAAAGCTCTAGGTACTCAATATATGAGTACGGTTTATCACCCGCAGACGGATGGTCGGAGTGAGAGAACCATCCAAACCTTGAAGGACATGCTACGTGCTTGCGTGATTGATTTTGGAAAAGGTTGGGAAAGACACCCACCTTTGGTGGAGTTTTCCTACAATAACAGTTATCATACAAGTATCAAAGCTGCAACGTTTGAAGCTCTCTATGGCCGAAAATGTTGATCGCCTATTTGTTAGGCTGAGGTTGGAGATGCTCAGCTCACGGGCCCAGAAATTGTTCATGAAACAACTGAGAAAATCATTCATATCAAGAAGCGTATTCAAGCTGCACGAGATAGACATAAGAGCTACGTCGACAGGAGACGTAATCCATTGGAGTTTGAGGTTGGAGATAAGGTCATGTTGAAAGTATTGCCATGGAAAGGTGTGATACGTTTCGACAAACGGAGGAAGCAAAATCCTCGTTATATTGGACCTTTAAAAATTCTTGCTAAAGTGAGAACGGTTTCATACCGACTTGAACTCCCTGATCAATTAAGTCGAGTTCATAGTACTTTTCACGTTTCCTATCTGAAGAAGTGTTTCTCTGACGAACCCCTAGCTATTCTGTTAGATGAAATCCAGATTGATGACAAGCTTAATTTCGTTGAAGAACCGATTGAAATTATAGATCGAGAAGTTAAACGGCTAAAGCAAACCGCATCCCAATTGATAAAGTCCGTTGGAACTAAAGGCGAGGTCTTGAGTTTACTTGGGAGCGTGAGGACCAAATGAAGAAAAAGTATCCTCATCTTTTTGCTAACCTTGCACATGCGTCTAAAGATACGTCTTAAGCTTTGAGGACAAAGATCTTTTAATGAGGGAAGGATGTCGCACCCCGTAAATTTCAGATCAAAATTTTAAACTTCTCCGATCATTTATTTTGACTTTTATACGTTATGTTTGAATCTGGCGATTTACCGAGAAGTTAACCCGCGTAAATCTGAAAAACGTCATCGGACGCGTTCCGACTTCGGATTTTGATTAGTTTAGATATTATATGAGTTATTTTATCTTTTCTAAGTGTTTCGTAGTTTACGATCACTTCCGATACTTATTTTTACGTTTTAGCGTTTAATTTGCGTTTTTCGCGTTTTTGATCAAACGGAACCCCGAAAACCCGAAATCTTTTCGTGTAAACTCTAGTTATCGTATATGTTGGGTTTAGAAGTCAAAATTTCATGGTCAACCCCCCCTAACCTCTCTAATTTTCGGTGCAAGCAAAAGAAAAGAAAAGGAACCAAAAATTTGAATTTTAAATGAGAACACTACATCACATGCAAAGATAGTGATGTTTTGGAGGCATGCAAGGTGTTGTAAGACTCTTGTCTTTATGCATGCCAACCTTGGACCACTTCTCCACTATGATATAATATGGAATCTTGATTTAATTTCAAGTGGCTAGTTGGTTAGTGATTCAAGCTTGAACCCCCCCCCCCCCTTTGGTCTTGTGCGTCCGAACCCACCACCACACACACTCTTGGTGTGTGTTGATCACTTAGCCATTTGGTTACACATCTTTTGACTAGCCATGAGCCCTTAACCTAGTCCTTTCCTATAAATACTTTGCATACTCCTAACTAGGGTTTCACTCTTCATTTCATAGTCTCCAAAATTTCTTTTCTCTCCCTCCTTCTTCTTGCTTGCTCACGGCAACAAACACCCCTTATAGGGTTTGATTTTCTTTGATTTCTTGCATAATCCAAGCATACTAGGTTCATTTCTAAGGTTTTCTAAGGTTTTCTAAGGTTTTCTAAGGTGGTTTAAAGTATTGGTTCATTGATTTAAGGGTTTACTTAAAGATCTACAAATTAGAGTTTGGTTATTATTTGTGTTTTTTCAAGATTCAAGTCTTCCATCTTTATTCTTATGTTTTCTTAAGCTTGTTCTTCATATTTGTAAGCTTATCTTGAAACATATACTTTTATTTCTACTTTCATTCTACATATGTTTATGTTCTTGCATAGATCTATGATTCCTATGGTGTCTGTGTTGATTTTTCAAAAAGAAATAAAATAATATCTTGTCATCTTTTATAAAAATGGAATTATACACTAAAATCGGACTTAAAAAGGCCAAGTTATAGCCAAATGAAACTTGAAACATTTTTTGGCAAAATAAATTACATAAGTGCTAATGTGAATAGTAAAATGAGTTTTTGGACACTTTCGAGATATTTTGAGCTTTTAAAACGCTAGTGAAACATATAGTATCGCATATATATTAATTAGTATCATTTAAAAACGTTGTTAACATATTTTAGAAAAAGCGTTAAGGTTACTAAAAATAGTAAGTTTGGTGAATTTTAGCAAGATGGACATGGAAGTTAAACGTTTAGATTTCTCTAGTGCATTTAAGGAAATATGGGTTAAGCAAATATAGGGGACGGTATTAACATCCCGAAACTAAAAACTTTCCTAAAATAAAAACTTACTAAAAATGGTAATTTTTGGTTAAACGCCGAAACTTAACGAAAAACTCTATAATTTTATTTAGTCATGTTTTGTTAACTAAGTCAAAGCACAAACACTCATGGATGACTTTTTCTCTCATAAACGATTCGTTTAAGTTTCGTATACTTTCTGTCTTTCTAAGACGTGTCATTGATTTAGGTCTCAAGTAGGACCTCTTGGCATTTTATCTCTTCATTGATATTTATCTCACCATTTGCTAAAGGTGAGTTCATAGCCCCACGTTTTACTATCTTTACTTTACTACTTTGGGGTGAGAAACATTGCTTGTTTTTAAACTCTGGACACAGTTACTTTACATTGCCTTTTCCTGATTACGTGTTGCCTAAGTTGCAAATAGACCACTTATGCCCGAACTATCATGAATCGTTAATTTCTTGACCGGAGGACTAGTTGAGTGAGCGCGAATGTCGTAAATAGATCTATTGGGACTAATTATCCCTATCCGGGTAAGTAGCGCTTACTAGATTCGGGAGACACGAACAAACGGATTTGTTAGATTTCACTTGGTGATCTTGGTTATACCTCTGGGGCAATTAATATTTGTTTGGCATATAATTTGCTACATCGATTTGAGCTCGGTGTCATGTGCTTAGCACAATTGTAAATACTTTTTTTTGTGGAGTTGTATTTGTTATAACTGTCACGTGCGTACTGTGAACTTGTGGTCCACTTTTAATACTAAATTCAAACATATGAATTCACCAACTTTATGTTGACGTTTTAGCATGTTTTTCTCAAGTGCTTAGCTGTGGATGTTTTTACCTGCTTTATGGCGTTGCCATGCATTAGACCGATTTTCAAGAATTATTATTATCTATGTTAACATCGTTGTCAAACTTTAAACCTTTTAATCGCTTCCGCATATTATCTATGTACCTATGTAAAACTTTAACTATTTTCGCTTAATGCAACGATGTTGGATTTTTAAACGTACCCTTAGAGGTCGTTCTTTGTATCTTGTGTGATGAATATTATGACCGGGGGGGTTTTTACCCAACCCCCCCCCATCCCCTCGGACACGTGTTTCCATCACAGCCCTTTTGGGGTGTGACAGTTTGGTACTCCAGATCCAAGGTATAGAGACCAGGGGTATATTTAGGTCTGGTCTATAACCAGTATGTGATCCTACGTGTTTACTTGCTTACGTATATAATTACTATCGATAAGTATACGGGTATTAATTATAATACACTTCCATAATTATATTACGTATAATTTTGCCATGACTATACCTTACATCTATATTTTACATATATGTATGTATAAGTGCAAAGTATATATCCTATTGCCATAATTACTTTATACATCATTTTGCCATATCATATTTTGCATCATACTTTATTTCTCGGCATTTCTTGCCCTTTGCATGGTTTCATATAAAAGGGATTTATATAAACTCTTGCTTGTGCAGGTAATGGCAGCTCCTATTATTTCTATTTCGTCGGATTCGTCTGAGGAGAGTGTGGGTTCTCATGATCCACGAGTGATTCTCTTTGGCACTATTCCTACTATTATCGCTGATATTCTTGTGGTTCCTGCTGAGGTTCCTATTGCACTTGCTGATCCGATAGTTGCCCCAGAGGTGGGAGCAGTTTTTGTTATCTCACCTATGGAAGTGCTCGATTTGGTGAATTATTCATCTTCTTCTGATTCTAATCCATCAGAGGATTCTTTACCTGTAGCACCAGAGTTACCATTGGTTTCACCCTTCTTATGTTCTGATGACTCGATGGCGGACAGTGATTCCGAGCCTGCTGAGCAGAGACCCAAGAGGCATGAGTCTCTTACACCATCATCTGAGTTTTCACTTGATCCTGTCGTTGCCTCACTCGGGATTCGTCGACGGACAGCGATTCTTGTCTGACCCGGTGAGGCTATTACATTCGGTCGACCTTATCACACCCACCTCAATGGGTCACATAAGTTGTTGACTGCGAGGAAGAGAGTTGGACCTTTTCCTGCTCGTAGACTTGCATGGAGACGGGTATCTCATCGTTCTTTTAATCGTCATTCTTCACTAGATTTTACTTCAGACTCATCTCCTTCTAGTTCATCTTCGGACTCTTCATTAGATATTTCTTCAGGTTCATCTTCAGATTCATTATCAGACACATCATCAGTTCATTCATCAGGTCAGTCTCATTCAGGACCATCGACTAGAGTTGCATCACCTAGATTGGTTGATTCCCCGGTTAGGACTACAAGATGTAGTGAGGCTTATATGTGTTGGAGGTCTGCATCATTGTCTACTCTTTACCCACCTACGACATCAGAGTCATCCCTAGGTTCATCTTCTAAGAGGTCATTAGATTCATCTTCACCTTCTGCTGGACCATCTCGTAAGAGATGCAGATCCCCTGCTACTTTGGTACCATCATCTACTCTTGTTTCGAGATCGATAGCCCCTGCTCTTGCTGATCTTCCGCCTCGCAAGAGGTTCAGAGATTCATACTTATCTGAGGTTAGTGGAGAGGAGCATATGGAGATGGGTACTGCTGATGCAGAGACTATTGCAGATTTGGGTATTAATGAGGGAGTTGGAGCTCATACTAAGGATGGTATAGATTTGGGTGTTGAGGTTGCTATTAGTGATATTAGAGAGGACGAGGAGGAGTTTGAGGCAGAGGCCAGTGCGGGAGGCATGATGGAGATCGTTATCGATCCTTTGGCTACTGGTGATATTTCTAAGCCTACTGGAGGAGATATTCCTGATCTTGAGGATACTCTTTATGATATGTCTCATTATATGTCTGAGGTTCCTCTTGATAGGATTTTAAAGTTTGAGACTGCTCGAAGACAGTTGGAGGCTGGTCAGTTAGCGGCTAGTGGAGAGAGAGCTGGATTGGCTGTTAGGGTTAAGAGTCTAGGACGGGGGAACCTGAGGGTTCGAGCTTTGTTGTGTATCGAGAGAGATCGTGTCGACAGTCTTCGTCGTCACATGGTACTTTCTCAGGAGGAGTTTCGTCAGGTTCATATGGATTGTGATAATACTCGAAGGAGACTTAGGAGGTTAGAGTCACTTGTTGAGACACGTTTGGTATTTCGCAGTTAGTTAGGTAGTATCATGGTTAAGTAGTACATTAGACTGATGACAAGGTCTAGATGTTAGTAATAGAAATGTTGTAAATCAAGTATCCTTGTTTTAGGATTGATTGCAACCAACTATTAAAGCTTTGTTATGATATGAAAAGCTTGTTTTGATTCTCTCGCGTGTTCATCTTTATTGATTATTTTCTTGTTTTGGCAAAACATGTTCTATTGTATTTTCCTTCATAAATTTTATTTACCATTTACAGTGGTTATATCGCGTATCGAATCTCACCATGTGTGATGTCGTGTGATGTAGAACAATGACTATCACTCGTTCTGGTATGACCCCGAAGGCAATCGAAGAACTCGTTAACCGATGAGTGGAAGAAGCGTTGGCTGCTTATGAGGCAACCCGTGTTGCCAATGTCATCGAGGCTGAAAGTCAAAGCCAAAACGACAGTGACGGCGATAATAGAAATGGTGGAAATGGAAATCCAAAGGAGAATGATAGAGGTGCTAAGCATGTTGCTCGAGAATGTACTTACCAGGACTTCATGAAGTGTCAACCACTCAACTTCAAGGGAACGGAAGGAGTTGTCGGGTTGATAAGGTGGTTTAAGAAGATGGAAATAGTATTCCACATTAGCAATTGTCAAGAGCAATACCAAGTCAAGTATGCTACTTGCACACTATTGAACAGTACACTAACTTGGTGGAACTCACATAAGAGGACTATTGGAACTGATGCTGCATTTTCCATGTCATGGAGAGAGCTCATGAAGCTAATGGCTGAAGTGTACTGCCCAAGGACTGAAATTCAAAAGATGGTGTAAAACCTAAAAATCTCAACAAGTGTAAAATTACCAAAATACCCCTAATGCAAGAAAATTACATGAAAGCATGCATAAATTTCATTTTAATTCTAGAAATTATAAAAATACAACATATGACAATTATAAAATTTATGTAAGATTAAAATACCTTATATTATATAAGAAAAATAATTAATGTTTATGTATATATAATTTTTGCCGAATTAATTATGTTTATGTATTTA
>BQNB010024506.1:0-60633 GCA_026074375.1 Tanacetum coccineum | reverse complement strand
ACATATAAATTTATCCGATCAAATATATGAAACAATTAATATATTTTTGTGTTAACCAAACTCACTTTATTTCGGTGTCATCCCACAACCCGACGCACCCCGGCTGTTTTCGACAGCCGAACCAAACGAACGCACCCTACTCGGTGTTATAAACACCAAACGCACCCTAATCTATTTCAAACCAAACACACCCTTTTCCCCGGCTGTCCCCGCAGCCATCCCGACCCAGACCCACAAACAAACGCCCCCGGCTGTTATGATACAAACCAAACGCACCCCGTCGCGTGGTGGTCACAGCCAAACGCACCCCTAATTGGTGAAACAATAAACCAAACACACCCTTCGTTTCTATAAACAAAACCAAACGCCCCTTGGTTGTTTGTTATAGAACCCAACGCACCCTATTTGGGGCTTATGAAAACTGAACCCGACGCACCCTTTGGTGCTTACCACCAACCCGACACCCCTGTGGTTGCTGTTACAACAAACGCACCCTCCGGGTGCTATACACCCGACCCGACGCACCCTCTCGGGGCTGTCACCACAAACCAACACACCCTCGGTGCTAGTAAATGACGATGAAGATGGTGTATGATGATGGTGGTGGCAAGTGGCGGTGTGGAGTCGCGAGTGAGGGAGAGTGATGGTGGGGATCAGATAGATCGGGAGATGGGGAGGATTTTTGGTGTTGGCCGGAAAAGCTCGCTGGAAAACTTTTCCGACGGCTGTGGTGGTGGTCGCCGGCTGCCGGATATTTATGGGAGGGGGAGAGAGTTATATGAGGTTTGTGTGTGTGTGTATAAGAAATAAAATGAAATGAAATATTATAAGTTTTATATTTATATAAAACTTTTAAATT
Source organism: Tanacetum coccineum (assembly GCA_026074375.1). Taxonomy (NCBI): domain Eukaryota; kingdom Viridiplantae; phylum Streptophyta; class Magnoliopsida; order Asterales; family Asteraceae; genus Tanacetum; species Tanacetum coccineum. Next base: position 59,774 of record BQNB010024506.1, on the reverse strand, counting down.
AAATGTAATAAGTTAAATAGTTAGGGGTTTGTTTTGTAAATATTTTACAGGGACCAAAAGTGAAAGTTTCGAGAAACTTTTATAATATATTGGTTCGGGACTCATTTGAGCGGCTTAACGGATGAATCAACGCACGAAACTTGCGCCATTGATTTCCAAATTATTTTTCCGATAAAAATGAGTATTTATTTGATAATATTTCATAAATATTTTATAACATTAAATAAAATATCTGTTATTTATTTTGTGAACCGGTTTCGCCTTGTCCGAAATAAAATTGGATTTCAACTCGAGTATTCGCGTTATCCGCAACGCTTTTCATTAAAATGATGAATAATTTATTTAATATTTTTATTAAATAAATACTGATAATTAAAAACAAATTTAATTATTTTTGTGTGTCCGCGTTGTATGTTGTTCGTTAAATGTTTGCGGTGCTGTTTTAGCCCTTTTCGGCTCGTTTCCAGGTCTCGGGCAAAACTAAAAAGTTGTCAGGAATGTCATTCCACATCAAATTGCTTTAGAGTCCGAGTCGTGAAAACGTGATTTAGATGGTCGTTCTCATAAGTCAAGCCAGACCCTAAAAGTCAAAGATTGAAATCGTCATTCAAACATTCGAAAATTCTCGGATGTTACAACGGCGTTTTCCTGAGTTTTTGTAAAAATCGTGTTTAAAGGTCATGTTTTACGTGATTTAACATTTTATTAAATGTTTTAAAGTAAATTAGTGGGACGGAATAAAAATATTTACGAACGTGGTGTGACCCGAGCTTGTTGGCCGATTTTAAAATAAAAGAAACACCTTTGTACTAGTTTTGAAAGACTTAAAGGATGGAGGGACTAAAAGTGTCAAGTGCTTAAAGTTATTTCCTATAAATACCACACCACACACACTTATAAATCTTTTATCAAAATTTTCTTCCTCCTCCCTTGTTTTCTACCCACGACCGGCCAAACAAACACCACCCATTTCCCGTCAATTTTCCGACATGCAATAAAATCTAATTACATATTCTTAATCCTTGTATCAAGGCCTACACATCCCACTAAAAATATTTCACATGCATTAAGTTTTGAAGAAATTTGATTTTGGGTTTGTTCTTGATGTTTTCGAGTAAAGGGGGTGTTTAAAAGAGCTAGATTAGTGTTGTAGTGAACTTGGTTTAGTTAAAAAGGGTTTTTTTGGTGTTTGGGTGCTCGTCCGATTTCGAACCACAAGGGGGAAACAAAACAAGTTTTTGTTATAGCTTTGTGAGTATCCTAGTTAAATTTTTATGTGATTAATTTGTTGATATTGCGTATTGTATGGTTATTACTAGATGTTCAAGTGCGAGAAATTATTGAAAGCGTATTTGTTTATTACTTGAAGTTTGATGGTTTTGGTATAATTACATAGGCTAGTTAAACATGTTTTGATAGTTGGTTTATGTCAAAAGTTTACTCATTATCGAGGTTCGTGCATTTTACATTAAAGATGTTCATATACTGCTATTTTGTACAATTATGGTGGCCATATTGTATAAGCTTTCAAAATTGGAAAAAGATGTTTCTTACAGTAGTTTATACGCTAAATTTCTCGATTGCCATGTCTAATATTGTATTGTATAATGCATATACATCATGTACTAGCGTTCACTATCGATTATTCGTGGATATTAGTCTCTCGCTGGCTGCAGCCAAGCAACAACTTTAACAGTACATTTGGATTTGCAATAGGTTGAAAAATATGATCAAATTAAATTTGTTTTTTAAATACAATAATTTATGTTTAGTTTTAAGAAAACCTCTTGATTCAGGTCAATATTTGCAGTTATGTACACCTTAGTTTGCATTGACGCATGAGGAAAACGAGGCCTATCTTTTTTAGATTGAGGTTTGTAAATGAAAGCATGACAGCATTTTGTATTTCCAAAATGTTGAACATACTTTTCATGGTTGTTGATTTTATTTCGTGTAGACTATTCGCCATGCATACTATGAAGTCGAAGCTCAAAATCAACAACGTTTGCAGCAGACGATTATAACATTAAGGTAAACTCTTTTTACCTAAAGGCGTTTCTATGGGTGCCATAAATCAACTTAATGATTCATGTAGATATCAAAAAATTATTCTTATTTTTCGTATATTCTTAAAAATAAGGGACAAAAATGTTGTATAATAGTAAAAGAAAAGTTGAGCTGTGTCTCGGTAAGAATGGATCAAACTTACGCAAGGTTATTATCATATATAGACAACCGACTTTTTTTTATTATGCACGCTCTGAAGTAGACCTAAACAATGCAAATTTTTATACACGTGGGATTTTTATCGTTTATCATCTCTTCTGTAGGACTTATAGGACGATGGCGAACATGATCCGTGTGCAAATTTTTAGATATGTTTTGTTACTTCAGCATGGTAAGTTGTTTTACTTTATCTGTTATCATCTTTAGTGAGCATAAATGCTGATGAAATTTCAATTCATGATCTATTACCTTACTTGGCACCTCATTTGGCCTAAAAGTTTTGTAAAGCTATCCTAAACACCCCCTTAAATGTAATTCCTTAAAAGCACAAAACTTGCCAGCCACTAAAAAACTTCAATATTTGATTATTATAACTTCAATAGCGGAATCACATTCGCATCATTAGTTTCTTTTAAAGGTAGCACGTTAAAATACTATCTCTTGCAGCGCGTTTTTGTTGCTACTGTACTAATTATCTTATTATCCCTATCACATAATCGCTATAAAAGCTCAATGCCAGACACCCTCTTAAAGAATTGTGTGTAGGGTGTGTTCGGGATTGCTTATATGAACTGCCCAATAAATAGGAGTGTAGCAACCCACCAAATGCTCCTTTTTAACAATCTTAAAGAAGGAATACGAATTTACAAATATATTTATTAGTGTGGTCGTTTGTAACAAACTGCAAATGCACAGTAGCGCGGAGTGCTGCAACATTTTTCTTCAACGTTCGTTCAAAAGAGGTGAGTAAAGTTTAGCCGGGTAATTCTTCACAATTGGAGGGCAATTATGATCAGCTTTTCTTTTCACTTTCTTATTTGTATACAACATGTTTCTAAAGCAGTAAAACTACTAATGCTTAACAGAGAATGTGACGCACTTGGTCTAAATGACTTCCCAACAGCAGAAAGGTTGCAATGTCATGGATATGTCCCTGAAACAACACATTGGTCTGAAACAAGTAGATTCGCGGTCTTCACCTTAGTATGCCATAAAATCTGACCTTAACTATAACATTCTTACGCATCATTCATGCTTCAGTTAATGAGTTTTACTTTTATATATTTACAACCTTGCTCTAAATCATTTTTATAATTTAATTGGTATGAAAGACACTACTCGCTCTTTCCATGAAAACTGTAACAAACCTCATTTGTGGATGTCTAATGAAAATTTCTAAAAGTCGTATGTATACTATTGAAAGGATCAATTTCAACAGGCCAAACAGGTTAAAACAAAAGAAAAACTTGGAAATATAATGGTAAAAAGTTGTTTGAATTAGTAGGTGCAACATTAGCATATAAAAATCTTAAATCATATTCTTGATTATTACATAAGTAGATTACAGTCTTTTGTGATCCTGATTATGGTTCACGGGGTGTGGTTCAGGGGCTGCGATTCGAGGGTTGTCGTTCAGGGGGTGTGGTTCAGCCTGTGTGGGTCAGCGGGTGTGGTTGCGGTGTTTCTTTATCCAAAAATACACACAGCCCTTGCTTCAAGTTATAATGTTGCATAGCAAATCACACAAACCAAAAAAATATATTAGCAGGCTTTGTTTAAGGACTTATGCTATTATATTCATGCAGGTTCAGTTGCACAGTTGGTGACTAGGATGGCTATATTTCTGGGAGCGATGCCGATGTTATGTTGTTCTTTTTTGAAAACTTCAAAGTCTTTCTTTTGTTCGCTTTAAAGGTTTGCCAAAATTGTCATTGGAAGAGTATGAAATATGTTTTCTTGCTTGATCTGAGGACACACGATGACTACTATGAAACATTCGTATTTAACGAACAACTCAACCCGCGCTCTGCAGCGAAGCGCGAGTAGAAAACCTAGTTTCTTTTATTATGTCAGTCTCCACCGAACTTTCTTCTTTCTATGTTTATTACATATTTCTATGTAAATTTATGATGCACCAATTAAAAACAATTATAATATGTGTGAAGAGTGAACCCATGCTAAAAAGTATGATACATAAAATAAAATAGTACTGTAAATTATAAAAAGAACTTTTGCTACGGTTCCTCATCAATAATACACAAGGTTTCTTGACACACTAAATTTTTAATACTTTATTTATGGCACATTATTTTTTCATTCGTAAGCAGTGGCACATCAATTTCTTTTGACACATTTATATTGTCACATTAAATTTCTTGATACTTATGTAGTTACACACTAATATTTTAGTACATATGTAATGACACACTAAAATTGTAGAGCATCTTAGTGACACGCTATGATTATCACACTAATTTTCTTGATACATATATAGTAACACACTAAATTTTATGATACATTCGTAATGACACACTAATTTTTATGCGACACTTTTAGTGCTAAACAAGGTTTTTTTGACACACTTGTGGCGATGGAGATTTATAACACTACTAAAAAATAAGTTGCATTAAAGAATATTGGTACATGAAAAACTGATAGATGAGTAGTAATAAGAAATTTATAGGAGCTTTATTATTTAGACGTATGAATAAAAAAATGAAGCCGATATAAACCCTTGAAAGATTCAAACGAGCTTTATTACTTTAATGCTGAAAAATGGGATGGGGGATAAAGAGAAAATGACGACACAACATTTTTATTCATTAGGAAGAGTTAAATACCCACTATACCCTTTTAAATTGTTTTAAATTTAGCATTTTCTTTTAGGTACTAATAACACATGGCAAATTTTGATTGGTGCTTATTGTTTACCATTTTAAAGTATTTACCATTTGAACATAAATATATATAATCAACGAACAAAGAAATAACACACAAACAAAGACATTTTGGAATGATAAGTAAAACCTTACTTGATTAAAACATGAATTGGAAGAAGTAAAATAGGGTTTTTAGGCCCTAAAATCGTCTCCTACAGCTGCTAAACGAACTAGGGTTTCGTACCCTCTTTTTATTCTAAAGTTACACACTCAAAACCCTAAATTCGGGGTTTGTAATATATAATAAAAACGACGCAACGTGTCCGCGTTTATTAGGGTCGTGACGCCATCGTAAGTCAGAATCTTCTAGATCTGCGTGTAGTCGGTGCGGGCTTACGCCCTCAAGAAATGTTTGTACGGTCGTCACTGCTATTGGGGTTGAAACGGCGTCGTGTATAGCTAGTGACGCAGTCTCCAATCTCTGTGAGTACAAAACCTTTAAGAGTCTTTGTGTTGGTCCTAAATCTTGTCCGTTTCTTCTCTAAATGAGCCAAGTCACGTGCAAATCTCCTAAAAGTGCTTTCCAAAATGAGAAATACTTTGAAAAAGAAAGTGATTAAAACCCTATTTTTGGGAATAAACATAATCGATATTTGGGTGTAAACAACCCTAGAAAAAGTGTAATAAAATAACACCACATCAAATACCCCTACACTTGGATTGATTGTCCCTCAAGCAAATGGGCTTTTCTATCTAGACAATAACAATATAAGGGGTCATTTTACCTACTCTTTAAAAATATTCTACAACACAACCTTCTAGACCTCGTAATTAAAAGCACGAAAAATATATACTAGCACCTCACATAAGTGTTTGGGATCTCTTTTTCACTCGATTGTATGATAAATTATAACATATGGGGGAAAAGGAAAATCAACACTCATTACCTGTCATAGCATATAAAGATTACAAAAGGCTTGGTAAATTGATCAAACCTCCACCGCTAGGTGCAATTAATATTCATTACTATAAAGAGAGTCTTTTAAAGGGTTGTGGATGTAGGTGTAGAATAACATATAATGGAAACGGAAATGGATGGAGAATACATGGATATTATGGATGACATTGGTGGGAAATCTGGAGTAAGAAGGTTAGCAATTATTTACGCGAATACATGCTTGGTTTGGTTTGCTAAGCAAACTCGGACGAAGATCTACAAACTTTACACAACTCTACATCAATATCTTTCTTTCTTTTTTTGATTAAATAGCATAATACATCACATAGGGTTTATAATACGTACCCTTAACACTTAGCTTTACTTATGCTCGAAATTTACAATCTAACTAATGACCCGTATTAAGGTGGATCAAAATAACATGGAGATCATTTGACAAACATATGGGGGTATTGACTTAACTTTTCTTCTCTTCCGCGAAATAAATACTACCATGAATCGCAATCATCCCAAACTAGTATTTACAAGGATAGGACTTAGCAACCATGTAACTACTAAATAAATAACATGGGTTAAACATAATCAAGTACTAAAAAGGAGTACATACAAAGGGGTAGGCTAAGGCTATTTAGGTGAAACGATTGGTTTAAAGAAAGGGTGACCAATGTTCTTAATTAATAGTCAGATTAACCAGAAAATTATGATAATCGTGAAAAGATAGGCCACGGAAGGATTGTACTAGGTGGTATCTGCAATAATAATGAGTCATGGAAAAGGGTGTTGGGATAGTTATAATGATCGGTGTTGACCATCAAAACAGATTACAGTTTTTAAAAAATGGGGGGTTAATCCTAAGGCCTCTTATCAAGGCAAAACCTAATACTTACTATGCGGTATCGAATCATCACAATAACAAAGTTCTAGAATTTAATATGCTACCGGTACACTCATATGATTTTACTAACACCAGACATTCTAGAAAAGGTGACAAGGTAATGCATACATGGCCGTAATGACTAAATAGACATGCACGCCTATAGCTCAACCTTAACTCGAACCAGGTAAAGATAAAACACTTTGATACCAACGAAGGGTACCCCACGAATTCCTAAAGAGTCTATAGGGCGAAACATCACATTTTGAGGGTGAAAATCTGAGGGGTTATTATGCTAGTCCCATAATAAATTCCTATCCCATGGAGAAGCTTTAATACTCGGTTTTTGTCGGTATGTTCACAAATTTTTTAACTTTGGGTAAAAAAGTTAACCTCTTATGTTATGTTTTTGATATACTTACTATCATTTTAAGGACAAAGCAAATGACAAATGAAGAAATAGTTTCTAAGGCTTATTTCCCCCTACACTTATTTTGAACATTGTCCCCAATGTTCTCTGGAAGTACCCGTAAAAACAGATAAAGGGAAAAGAAAACAAGGAAAAGAAACTAGTACTCCCCTGGTTTGCTTAATAATGGAGAAGAAACATGCGATAACTGGTTAAATCGTCATCCAAGAATCATCTAATGGAGCTTCCCTAAGAAACGTTCCAAGCTATCTTCTCATCAAAAGTAACTTGTAATCAAAGATAAAGAACAACTATATGCCAAGCCATAAAATTTGCGATTATAATACCAAATATACAATGTGAATTTAGGGTTCGACTCGATAAAATAGTAAAGATAGGATGAGAGAATTGTTAGATTTGTGGTTTTATGTAGGTTTATAAAATAATATTACATATTTTAAATGTTGTACAAGTTTTATTTTCAAAAATAATTAAAAAATTTAAGTTTTCTGGACCTGGGCATTTGACGATGTCAGGGTTGGTGTGACCCCGTCACAGGTGTTGTGGTGATGGCGTCGCGTGTTACAAGTGACGCCGTCTCCACGTTCTGTGAAAACAAAATTTTTGTTTTTGATGAAACATTTCCTGCACTTGATTATTTTAAAAAATACAATTACATTTTATATAAAAACTTTATTTTAATATATTAGTTTATATAATATTATTTAAAAAATTATAATTATTATTTTTATAAGTAATTAATTTATTAAATAATATTTAATTTATTAATTTTAAACTAAAATTAAATTTGAAATATTTTAATATAATTTGTTTTTTCTCATTTCATTTTCTTCCAAACAAACACGCGCTAGTTTTTGCAAATTCCAATTCCTTTATATTCTAAATCCTATAGGGATTTCAATTTCTAACATTCCATTCCTTCACATTCTAATTCCTTAAACAGATTCCAATTTCGTCAAAAACATTCTGCGAACCAAACAGGCCCTTAAGTTACTTTTAACTTAACAATAACTAATCGGAGATCAACCCACATTTTAATGAACCAAAAATAGATCCATACCCACATAATTTTTAGGTAACTCGGGTCGGGTTGACGGGTATGGGTGATGTATTGTTGAGGTTGTTTTGAGTGAAGATTTAGTTTAAAGAAAACAAATGTCACATAATGATGCGTTATTTTATTTTCTCTCTCAGAACAATATCAACATGACCTATCATGTTCATTTGAATATATAAGAAAATCTTATCCCAATATATACTGATCTATTACGTTCTTATCCGTTTTACTCGTCATCGTTGTTATTTATCAAGGTATTTTACAATTCAAGATACTAAATTCGAAGACCTAATCACCTATGTTAAAAAGTCTAGAAATTTTTTTTAATAAAAATTATCATATAACACCCATCCAACACATACATTTTTGTTATATAAGTGTTGCAAAAAGTTTCAGCAAAAATTCAGAGGTAGAAATATTTAATACCTTTCCTAAAGATCAAAACATTGCAGCATAAACGAAATATAAATATATTTGCTATGATCACACCAATGAATTTGCACATTGTCGAGTTGTTTACTACGAGTTGAGCATTTTTATTTCATAAAATGACAAATAGAATAAACAGATTTTGTTTGTGTTAATGATTTACATGTGTCGATTCATTTGTTGATTCGGGGCTTTTTAAACCTCTTCATACCAAGCTCAAAGACCTTAAAACTCAACTTAAACTTTGGTACTCTCATACTAAAGAGGTCGAGCTTAGTAGAAAATTAGTATCTTGGCTACGTTGCGGGATTTAGATAAAAGAATTGATGATGGTATCGCTACTGATATAAAGAGGAATATTCGAATTGACAGGATGCAAGAGCTAGATAACTTTGAGAAGCTGGAATCGATGGACTTTGTTTAAAAATCAAGAGTTAAATAAGAGGTGGAGGGAGACAAAAACAGGAAATTCTTTCACGGCCTTATTAATTCTAGGAGAAAATCCTGAATGGTTCAAGGAATTATGTTAGAGGGAGTTTGGATTATTGGTCCTAATGCTATAAAAGCTGCTTTCCTTGATTTCTACAAGGATAAGTTTAGCTGCCATGACTCCCTGGTTTCTTTTCCTTCAATGCTTCCTGCTAATCGGCTTAGTATTGATGATATGGATTCTCTTGAAGTGATGGTCTCCTTAGAGGAAATCAAGGCGGTGGTTTGGGATTGTGGTAGCCAAAAAGCTCTGGGTGTGGATGATTACTCCTTTATATTCTTTAAAAAGTTTTGGGAGCTTTTAAAACATGATATTCATATGTTTGTGGTAAACTTCTGGTAAAACTTCTCTCTACTAGTATGTTTCCCAAGGTTCATAATTTGCTTTCATCTATGCTAATATCCCTATGGTTTTGTCAAAACCCATTGTTCATCAAAGACTATAGACCTATATCGCTTATTGGTCTTTATTACAAGATTGTTGCAAAAATCCTTGCAAATAGATTGTCCAAGGTCATTGATTCTATCATTATTCCTTAACAATATGCTTTTATTTTGGGCTGACAAATCCTAGATGGTCCTCTTATTCTTTGCGAGATCATTGATTGGTAAAAGAAATGTAAAAAGAAGTTGATGCTTTTCAAAGTTGATTTTGAAAAAGCTTTTGACTCTGTGAGCTGGAGGTATCTCGATTTTGTTTTTGATAATCTGGGATTTGGAATTAAATGGCGTACTTGAATTAAAGCTGGGTTAGTATCGGCTAGGAGTTCTATCCAGATTAATGGAAGTCCTACTTCAGAGTTTTTTTTAAAGAGAGGCTTAAGGCAAGGAGATCCTTTATCGGTTTTCTTATTCATTATTATTATGGAAGGTCTTCATATGACCCTTCGCGACGGTCTAGAAGCTAATATGTTCCATGGTGTCAAGGTTGGTACCACAGGCATACATCTTTCTCACCTTTTTTATGCAGTCAATGCTGTTATCCTCTCCGAGTAGAATCAAACAGATATGCAAAATATTATTCGGATCCTCAACGTTTTTTATATCGTGTCTGGCCTCAAGATTAATATTCATAAATCATATGTCTGTGGGATTAGTGTTTTGTCTAACGAGATCGAGACTTTGGCTACTTATACGGGATGTAAAACTAGTACTCTCCCTTTCTATTATTTAGGTATGCCCATTGGCTCGAATATGAGGCGAATCTCGAATTGGTGGATCCTCATTGATCAGTTCAAAGCTAGATTGTCGGGATGTGATAAACGTCAAAAACATGTCGAAGTAATATTCAAGTATTTCCCGTTAGATGTAAAAATCATGTGAGGACAAGTGATAAATAATCTTTTGGATGTCGTATCCACGATGAGAATTGGATTTGAGATTCACGTTATTGTTTTTTGTTGATGCTTGATTATCTTTTGGTTGGTTTTTAAATTTAAACTACTTTTAATATTAAAGATACTATTATTAATATAACTAAAATTATAATAATGATTTAAACTAACAAGATTAAGCTAAGAGATCTAAAAGATATAATAAACGAATATGTTTGTCAAGTGAGGCAAAAAGATCATTAAGTGTGAAAAATGTTTTAATTGACGAATTAGCACCCGTAAAAATATTATTTTCTCACAACGTTGGTTTATTTTGAAAACGATATTTTATATTGGTATTAATTACTAGATTTGATGTTTGATTATTTTCCCGGATTTTGCCCTTCAAAATAATCAAATAAGAAATCTAAATAATCCGAAAATTATTAATTAATAATCCTTTTTTAATTTCCACACTTAAATCACTAATCACTGCTCACTTAACAAGCATAAATAAGACTACACTAAGCATACCAACAAAGCTAGCAACAATCAAATTTAACAACCATAAACATTTTTAAGCTAATTAATAAACTACTACTACTAATGAGTGAAAAAGAAAAGATAGTAGAACCCGCTTGAAGAAAATGGAGACGAATTTAAACCACCTGATCTTAAAAACTTAATTAAACACTAAAGTTTATAACTTTTTTTAGTTTCTAAATAACTAATTAGCTAGTAAAGTTTTGAGCTTTATTCACTAATTAGCTAAAGTAAAAAATCTTTAAAAAGCTTAAAACTTTAGTAGTAAAATAAGCTTAAAAGGCCCATAAGCTCCTCGCCTAAGTGTTGGATCGATTTCATCAACATTAAAACAATCAAAGTTAAAGTGCACAATATAACAATAAGCTATTAAGACGAAAAAAGCTAGATCTAAAACTAATTTATATTCAAGTTTTAAATTTATAAAACTCGATTCACCTAACAAACGCACTAACGGGCAGAGTACCCGGTCGCGAGTAGTGTAGAGATGGTAAATCCGAGGTCGTCCCAAGAGCTAAGGGGCGGTTTAAATCTGAGTTTAAATGGTTGTCACGTTTTTAAAGTAGTTTTGGAAGATTAATTTGTAAGATAATAAATGAGAGGAATACTATGATAGAAGGTATACCATTACTGAATTACCTCAAATGATTCTCGGCTTCCATCTTGGTGCAATTTACCATTATGATAATCTGAGGCATCGCTAAAGTAAGACAGACATCCTTGTTTTAGCCTATGATCCCTAGGTGGAATGAACCCGTGAGGGGAATTAACCTATTCCTAGTTCACAGTGATTGATTCCTCTCGTGGTTTGACATTAAGACAATCCAACTCAATAATGTATCACACCTAATACTATAGCTAGGTCCTATAGCAAGGGATTAGAATTGAACTACAATCAAACGGGTGCTGATGGTACAGAAATACTGAATTTCGGTCTTAAGATTAAGGGTCTAGGTCAAACCACCAATGTATATGGGTACTATAATTGGCGAATTGAGGACAACTGAGTGAAGATGATCTTTTACACTCAGGGTTCTCGCATCCTTAATTCAATACCAAAATTTAGATCCTAAAGCAAAAGCTTAATATAGAATAAGATAATAATAACAAGAAAAGTGGAGAAACCAAATGAAAGTAGAACAATAATGATATTTAAGAAGAATTACACCATGTTTAGATCTAGGAGAATGTAGGAAACATTGTGAATACAATTCCTTAAACTAGATTTGTCACACGTTACATGGCTCCTTCTTCCTTCCTTCTCTCGCTAGTGTTTTCTAGAAGTGTTCTTCTCCAAACCCTAGTGTGGGTTGTAGAATGGAGAGATATCTCTAATGAGCTGAATTTACGTTCCTTTTATAGACTTCGAGTTTGTTACGAGGGAACATTTTAAGGGGTTACGCCGTAATCATGCTGACGAGGCTTTCCTTTTGATAGACATATTTCATGTTACGTCGTAATCTTACGCAGGGATTACGACGTAATGCTGACTCAACATAGTAGAAGAGTTGGCGTGCATGGTTTACGTCGTAAAGTATGACTCAGCATCTTTAATAACAATTGTTACGACGTAAACCTTGTGTGTGGTTACGCCATAATACTATATGCTGACGTTTTTTGCCTTGAATAGTTTACAGCGTAACACTATCGTGGGGTTACGTCGCAAAGTCTCTTAAGAATCCTTGTTTTCTTCATTTTAACGCCCAATTCCCGTGTTTCTTGTCACATACTTGCATTTTACCTGAAAACAATGAAATAACCGCAAAAGTATCGAATTCAAGTATTTATAAGATAATTACAAGTATTTTTAGGGGAAAATTAACACTAAAAAGTATCAAATATTTGATGTTATCAAATATCCCCCCACTTGACTTCTGCTTGCCCTCAAGTAGAACTGTTAGAATAATTCATAAAAAGATTTCCCCGATTAACTCAGAGAAATGAATTCATAAAAGACTTATGCTAGAAAACATTAAAGCCGAACACCTCACGAAAAGGGGATCAAAATTCACTCGACTCTTAACTAGTCTAAGTGTTCATTTTTGGGGTGATCGCTCAATTCCACAGTCATAGCATGTATTCTATCATAAGCTTGGAAAGTACAAAAATCTGCACCAGTTAGAATTAGGGTTTAAACAATTCTTAAAGGCAACATGGGTGACATTGGTTTATTGGGTGATATAAAGAGTTAGGATAAACATAGGATACACATTTAATTGTTTGTAAGATAAAAACACAAAACAAATAGTCATATAGAATCTAAGGTCTCTATAATCGGCTACTGTCCATCCATAGTCCAAGTCTTCTAATGCGAAAACTTGATCATATCTTCACATTGGGTTAGCTAATAATGAGATCTTGCGGAGCATACTAACCCATTCTTTATAACTTTTGGATGGCTTATAGTTGCACCATCCTTAAAATCACTAGGTGGCTTATAGTTGCACCACCTCACAATCACTTAGGTGGCTTATAGTTTAACCACCTTTATACATAGTTGGTTTTATAACACGTAACCAACCTCAGGAGTTTTTACATTAGGTGGCTTATAGTTGCACCACCTTTATTTATATTTTCACGTTCTCTTGGACATAAATAACACATCCCTCCACTTGAGATAAACAATATCAAAAGTGACAACTCCGGGGGATCTTCTATGATCAGAATAATATGTCATCAACAAAAGTGTCAATCTTCGAACCCATTTCCCCGAACCATGGACTTAGGTAGCCAAAAATTTCAACACAAAGAATAATATAGACTACAGGGATGGCTAAGGCGAAATGGTGTAACGAAACATATAACAATGGGTGAAAACATAGATTGGCTCAACAAGGGTGATCTAGGGGTATCGTGCACTAATGATGAGTGTAACAAGAGGGTTTTAACATGAGAGGTCGACAAGTTAGTGTAACAAGTCGATAAACACACATATATAGGCTTATTTGGGTAAATTCCTAAATGTTGCCTTCTCGAACCATCTATTCCTGCTAATCAATTAGGTCTCGAAATGATATACATGCCAAGTTCTAAAGTCCACCATACTACCGGCACACTCAATATTTTTGTGGATTTTTATAATATGGATGAAAACGGATCATCGGGCTTAAACCTCACCAATAGAAATATAGGGTAAATGTGCATTCGGCAAAGATTATTTCTAGTTCAGTAAGAAAAACATGTCAAAAAATTTAAAACTGGCACTATTTTTCAAATAAAACTAGAAAATCAAAGGCAAGAATAGGTCAAGTGATGATTCTACTCCCATCCCCCCACTTGTTTTATACAATGTCTCTGTTATACATTAAGGAAATGAAATAAACAGTAAAGAGTAGAATTAGAACAAGAAACTCCCCTGGATTTGTTTGTTATGATGAAGAGACAACATGCTCTAAGCCATGCTCTAAGTCTGCTTCCTCAAACAATATCCAACATCACATGCAACTTTACCAACCACCTGTATAGTATCCAACTAGTCCAGTTTGCGATGCTTCCTCGCAGCTTGTTTAGTATCCAAGCACCACCACATGTGCATAACTTGTATGGCTGCAAGAAAGACTAATACCAAAAGCGTAAATCCAAATAAAAGCATAATAGCACAAAATGTATATGATGATAATACAAGAAATACAATCCTAACTCACTTTTGTAGGAATCACGGTTGCATTTAGCGTATGCAACAAGACTTTTAAACAACTTGGTGGCCCAAGTGGACGAGTAAAGTCTCGTGACGGTTTTCAAAGAACATACCCATAAAGTTCATTTATCAATATACATAGTTTTGTAAAATTTCAAATCATTTAATGGTTACAGGAAGGGATCACGGCGTAACCATGGCATGAGCTACGCCGTAATGATTTGGTTGCTAATTTTTGAAAAATTTATTAGATCAGGTTACGGCATAATCATAGTAAGCATTATGCCATAACAACATTGATTACGCCGTAACTATAAGAGTCACGCCATAACCTGTTGTATATCAGCAAACAATTAACCATATAAAATGAGTCCAGGAGACCTCGAATTCCATCTCCTTGTTAGACCCCTGCAAAACCAAGTAAGAAACATACAAACCCAACTAATCTGCATAAATGAAATGAAACAAGACAAAAAATAAATTAAAAGATAAGCATGGGGTTCGTCCCATAAAGCGCTTGTTTTTGTTTGAGTCTCTAGCTTGACTCCACCATTATTTACTAGGTAATCGGGTGTCCTTCCCCTCAATTGGGATCAAGTGTGGGTGGAAATAGCAATAGACACCATTTAGGTATTCAGTTTCTGTAGGATAAGGAAATGTTGAATAGAAATCATACCGTCCAGGAGTTATAATGTCCCTATCTACCTTACATGGTTTATATGTTTTGAACACTACATATAAGGGACTCGTTAGTTGAGTATGAATGAAAGGCTCGGGATTAATGATAACTGAATGCACCTGAATCTCCGTATAATGTGACTGAGGGTCTTTAGCGAGAAGTCTTTCGAGCTCCTCTAAATCCTTAGTAGGACTACATTCTGCACCTTCGTTAACCATGGCGACATTCAAGATCTCGTCTCCGAATTCTTCCAAAAGATCATCCAATATTGATTTAGTAGCCGGTGCTACATAATCTTCGTCAGGTGGTGTGGTGTATATGGTTTTTGGGATCAAAGGTTGTATAATATTGACCATAACGTCAGGAACGTTAGGTGTGAAGAATTGCCTAATTCGTTCTACGTCTTCAACCGTAATGTCCCACATATAAAAAAAATTCCTATCATCACCATCTTTCTCCTGCTTCTCCTTCAAATCAGTATCTTGTTTACAAATACTATCCTGAACTATATCTTGTCCCATTCGCTTCAGGTTATCAGCTCCTATTATAAATAAGTCCTCCAAAATCTTATCAAATTCGAAATCCTTCTTATCTACAGGAGTGTTAGGTGTGTTTGGTTGTTGAGTAAAAAATTGGGGTGTGAAACCATAGTAGTGATTATTTAGTAGATTATTTTCTAAGCCATGTTTAGCAACGTATAGATTATCTTCTGTTATAATCATATTTTCGATGTCCACATTGTTGCTCACATTGGTAGATATTAAATAGTTCTTAGGATAGGGTTGAACAGGTAGGAAACAAGGGTGTGGAGGAGTTAAGTTATAAGAGTACGGATAGCTAAAAATATTACTCTTATTCTGGTGAATAGAGTCAAAATCCGCCTCATTATAATTTGTTGGACTTCTTCTAGATCGAACATTATCCCACAATTGCCTTTCTTTCGCAGCTTCATACTCCTAGTACTTGTTTATCGTCATGTTCTTAACATTAGGTTTCATTTCTATGTTTCCTGAAAATCAAACAAGAGATAACAGTAGATTATGCTCTTACAAGGAAATAAATACTGAAATAAAATATATACAAAACTAAAACTTAAAACCTAATTAGCTCCTCGGCAGCGGCGCCAAAAACTTGATGCGTATTTTCTTTTAAAGAAATATTTTATTCAAGTTTTAAATTAATAAAACTCGATTCACCTAACAAACGCACTAACGGGCAGAGTACCCGGTCGCGAGTAGTGTAGAGATGGTAAATCCGAGGTCGTCTCAAGAGCTAAGGGGCGGTTTAAATCTGTTTTTAAATGGTTGTCACGTTTTTAAAGTAGTTTTGGAAGATTAATTTGTAAGAGAATAAATGAGAGGAATACTAGGATAGAAGGTATACCATTACTGAATTACCTCAAATGATTCTCGGCTTCCCTCTTGGTGTAATTTACCATTATGATAATCTGAGGCATCGCTAAACTAAGACGGACATCCTTGTTTTAGCCTATGATCCCTAGGTGGAATGAACCCGCGAGGGGAATTAACCTATTCCTAGTTCACATTGATTTATCCCTCTCGTAGTTTGACGTTAGGACAATCCAAATCAATAGTGTATCACGCCTAATACTATAGCAAGGTCCTATAGCAATGGATTGGAATTGAACTACAATCAAACGAGTGCTGATGGTACAGAAATACTGAATTTCAGTCTTAAGATTAAGGGTCTGGGTCAAACCACCAATATATATGGGTACTACAATTAGTGAATTGAGGACAACTGAGTGAAGAGGATCTTTTACACTCAGGGTTCTTGCATCCTTAATTCAAAACCAAAATTGAGATCCTGAAGCAAAAGCTTAATACAGACTAAGATAATAATAACAAGAAAAGTGGAGAAACCAAATGAAAGTAGAACAATAATGATATTTAAGGAGAATTACACCATGTTAGATCTAGGAGAATGTAGGAAACATTGTGAAACACTACAATTCCTAAAACTAGATTTGTCACACGTTACATGGCTCCTTCTTCCTTCATTCTCTCGCTAGTGTTTTCTAGAAGTGTTCTTCTCCAAACCCTAGTGTGGGCTGTGGAATGGAGAGATATCTCTAATGAGCTGAATTTGCGTTCCTTTTATAGACTTAGAGTTTGTTACGGCGTAACGTTTTAAGGGGTTACGTTGTAATCATGCTGACGATGCTTTCCTTTTGATAGACAAATTTCATGTTACGTCATAATCTTATGCAGGGATTATGGCGTAATGCTGACTCAACATAGTAGAAGCATTGGCATGCATGGTTTACGTCGTAAAGTATGACTCAACATCTTTAATAACAATTGTTACGGCGTAAACCTTGTGTGTGGTTACGCCGTAATACTATATGCTGACGTGTTTTGCCTTGAATAGTTTACGGCGTAACACTATCGTGGGGTTACGCCGCAAAGACTCTTAAGAATATGTGTTTTCTTTATTTTAACGTCCAATTCCCGTGTTTCTTGCCACATACTTGCATTTTACCTGAAAACAATAAAATAACCGTTAAAAGTATCAAATTCAAGTATTTATAAGACAATTGCAAGTATTTTTAAGGGAAATTTGACACTAAAAAGTATCAAATATTTGATGTTATCAATAAGATTTAGTAAAATAAGCTATTTAAAAATGAAAACTTTAGATCTAAATCCACCTAAAACCTAGGTGTTCTACTCCGAAAAGTGAACGGGTATCGGGTTTAATTAAGGATTTAGATCTAATAAAATAATCCAAAAAGCAAAAAATAAGCAAATCGAAAACAATAAGCTAGATCTAATAAGCTTTAAAAGCTTTTACAAATAATCTAAAACTATACTACTCCTAAATTAAGCTAACTATTCCTACTCATACTATTTTAAAAGCTAGAGAAAATACAAGAAAGAAAGATGATGCGTGTTTGTGTGGTTCGGTTTAAGTAGCCCAAAGTGGGGGGTAGAATAGTCATTTTACATCAATGCCAGCTCTTTTAAATCATACACAGCCACTTAACTTTTCTTGGATCCAACGAAATCAATTCTCAGCCAATGATTGCCAATCATTGGACATAAATGCCCATGATTGGATCTTCTAGAACCTCGTACTGATAGCAGTAGTAGTCTTGGATCACGCGTGACACGTGTCAGCGTTTGGTTGGTTGTTATGGCTGACTGGACTGGCTGACGTGGCGGGCAAGAATAAATCAAAAATATGCCCCGCTGGGAATCGAACCAGCGCCACTCCTTTAGCATCAAGCAGCCTTACCACTGGACTAAGTGTTCGGTGGTGTTAACATATCATAACCAATTTATTTTATTCCTTTTGTTGGGCTGGGCTTGTTTATACGCTAGTAAACTTGGTCGGCTCGTACAAGGTGAACTGGGTCGAGTCTTTGAGCTAGGATAGATCCGCTAGACTTGTTATTTCGTGCTCTTTCCAATGGTGTGCTCGAGTAATTTTTACAACTTCGTTTGAATCTCGATAAACGTGAAAACGTCGTCCAAACTCACCCAAAAATCACCGTTTTTGCTTTGTTTTCAATCCTTTGTACCTGCAAGACATAAAAACACATACCAAACATATTTGCAATGTAATTACTCATATTTTATGGTTATTAGTCCGTTTTAGAGTGTTTTTCGGGATTAAAATGATGTGTGTTTAAGCACACATCAAATTCCCCCACACTTAGCCATTGCTGGTCCCACACGCAATGTTACACGCTAAGAAAGAAATAATTTTAACCCCCTTTAACTTATAACCCTTCACATCAAACAAAAACCTAAAAGGTCCATCAAGAAGGTTTAAGAAAAAATCTTTTGTTTTGAAAACGCCCGATTTTAACCATTTATTTATTACTAAATAAAAAGCTACGTTAAAAATTTATTTAAATTATATAAAAGGCTTTAAGAACGGGAGTTCGTCATCCTTGATTTTTACAATCCTCAAACCAAGCTTAAAACAAAATTACAGCTAAATATAAAATTAGATGCTAACACCACTCATATATGCTAATTGTGTAAGCGCAGCTACTTCTCGCTCTCTTATTCCTAATTCCTCTAAGGAATTTATTTGGAAAATTTAATGTGAATGAGATCACTTATTTCAATAGACTAAGGTCTTATTATTATAAAAGAGACCGGTTTAAACCATAATTAGTTTGAAATCCTTTCCTAAAGATTTGCTGAGAATAAGGTCCAAATTAAGGTTCTAATTTCACATGATTTAGGGGTTATCCTTTTTATTTCATCCGAAACAACTCAACTACGAGTCCAAAGATGGAGGATTTATTTAGATAACCCCGGAGTCGAAATTTGGCTTTATTATCATTATTAAGCAATAATATTAGCCCTTGGTCCTTTAAAAAACTAAGACATCAAGAGCAAACCGACAAGAAACATTAATCTTATTTCGACCTCGATAATTTTCTCGACCTTTTTGAAGGCCGAGTCAACGGGAGCGAACCGTCAGGAAACAATAAACTTTTATCAGTCTCGGATTATTATTATTATTATTATTATTATTACTTCCACCCTTTAAACAACTGAGACATCGGGAGCGAACCGACAAGAAACAGTAGTCTTATTTCGGCTTCAGTTTATTACATTTTATTATTATAGCCAAATTTCAAGTCCTATGATCTTTTAACTACCTAGACAACGGGAGCGAGCCGTCAGGAATCGGTAGCCTATTTCCCCACAACACTGACAAAACCTCGATGTGTACCTTACTTTCATCAGAAGGAATCTCTAAGAAGGGATTAAAAACTAAGAATCGTAAAAACCAAGCAACTTTATTTATTGAAAATTATTTTATTGCGTTTATTTAGCTGATGGGAGCAAAAAGCCACAATTAACCTCTATGAGCTCTAAAGAGATCCAACTACTCCACGCTTAGCATCTAACTTATATTCAACTCTATCATTTTTTATTCTTTGCAAAATTTATAAGTCTTGCAAACGCTTAGTCTCGAAAGCTAAGGAGAAAGCTAGAGTGCAATACTCGGTCAAGTCAAAAATCTCCCTAGTTCCAGCCTACGGGCCTACTTACTTCTACATTTTTATATAATTTCTTATCATCATTTATTTTTATTTTTTATTTTTTTTAATAATAAAATAAAACAATATATTGGTCAAAACGGGGTTGCGTGGGTCCCAGAAAATCACAGGTATGATCATTTCGACAGAAATCCCCCTTCCCCCCACACTTAGAACTGAACATTGGCCTCAATGTTTAAAAATGTCGGGTGCCACCGCCACACTTAAGAACGAAAAAGGCAAATGTTAAAAATTCCAAGTGTGAAAGGGGAAACATTATCAGATATATATATGATCAGGATAGAAGATTTCCCTAGATATAAGCATGTAAATGATCGAAGATCGAGTGATTGGAGGATTGAAAACAAGCACGGTGGTCTTCACGATCATAGGGAATCCTACAAGCAAAAAACGGGTACCACAAAACATAACATGGAGAGAAACACTCCCCCACACTTATTCATTACTAATACTAATATCCTAACATACTCAAAATAATCTAAATGTAGTAAGCTACTTATTTAAGTTTAAAGATAACACGGGTTGCCTCCTGAGAAGCGTTTGTTTTTGTCTGAGTCTCTAGCTTGACCCTAAGGTTACTTACTTCTAATTTCATGGTCACGTCTATCACCCACTGTGAGGTAAGGATGGTAATAGCGATACATCACCTCCTTAGGTGAGTACGTAGCAGGATGGGGTGATGGCATATGGTTAAAACCAAAAGAAGGGGTCTCTATCACCCTCGTCTTCTCCCCCGACTAAGTCAGGGAGAAAAACGGATCAAATATTTCCACTTCCCTTAAGAAAATGTGCTTAAAATCGAGAAGTGGCATGACAAGTAAGGTGGAATTTTTAAGTAACACTTTAGGAGTGGGATCGGAAAATTTCTCTTCAATAAGCAGATGTTCTAAAAATAGAATGTCTCCCTCTGAATCGTAATACCCATCATCAATTTCAGCTGGAATTGAATCGTCTAGGCCAATCTTAGCGGTGAGCTCCTCCAAATTTAAGTCACTAGTCCCTAAGGATCTAGACACCGAGTCAGGGTTACCTAAAGGTTCATAATTTAATGGTGCTGACTTAGGAGGGTCCAGGCTACTAATGTCCTCAAACTCCTCATAAAAAAACAGATTATCATTACATAAGGTAAAATCATCATTAAAGTCGAAGAGAGAGTTTGAGAAAGTCACGTCATAAGATCTAAGTTTTAAATCATCACCTAAAGGCTCATCAGACATTCTTTTGGTAGAACTTAGATGTTTGACTAAATAACTAAAATGTCGCTTAACCAAATGTCTAGGTAAGTCAGCTATATCCTCGTTCTCCATCAAAAAGTCGACTACATGTTCTCCTAAAGGTGAATTGATATCAAAATTTTCTTCCCTAACATTAGTGGTGGGCAAAGGTGTATTAACAGGCATATCACACTCTAAATTACTATTTGATGTCACCTTAGACTCCCTTGGGATCGGGACAAGATCATCAACATTAGACTTTATGAATTTGTTAGTTTCCCTTGTGGGAGTAGTGCTAAAATCCTCATCCCCTATTAAGAAGGTGTCTAAAGGTTCCTCGATGAGTGAATTGATCTCCATATCTCCTTCGTCACTCCCCTCAAGATCATATAAGTCAACAGGTGGATCATGGTTTGAATTTCTAAGGCTCAACATCTTCTGAAGACGGTTCATTTTAGCTTGCAATTCTTCAATTTTAACTTAATTCAAGTTAAATTGTTCTTGATTCATATTATATTGCTCGATCACGTGTTCGATCAATTCTGTTCGATTTAACTCGCTATAAGGGAGCGGCTGCGGGGGTGTGAAATGTGAAGGTTGGTCAAAATCGGATGAGTCATGATCGTTGCAAGGATTGGGTTCATAGAAAACTGGGTTCCTAGATTGGCAATTAGAACTATCATAGAGACCTCGACAGTATTCATAATAGTGAAACTGCTGTGGCAAACTAGTAGAATAATATGGAGATTGGTTATTACTAAAGTTTTGATTGCTACACGGGTCTTGCTCATAGACAAGCGGGGTCCGTGTTTGACAATCAAATCCACAGTGAGGACTACCTCCACACAACTCACATGAGTATGTATAGTATTGGTGCTGTGGAGGTTGGTTGAAGAAGTTGGGTGTTTCATTATAAGAATAAGGATTTGGGGTCATAGACAAACTCATTTTCGGATCCTACACTGCTACAGCTAGGACAATTTCCACCAATAAACGGACCTCCACACCATTTGCAACCAAAATGGTTATACGAAGACATGTCGAAGAATCAAACGGATAAGACGTAGAGATGGCAACGGGGCCAGGTTTACGGGGAATGGTTGGTACCATCCCCATCCTCGAAGTTCAATATGTATTACCATCCCCGTCGGGGGTTAAAATTACGTCCCCATTCCCATCCCCTATGGGGAACGGGGATCCCCAATGGGGAATCGGGGATTTTTCCCCTTTACAAAATTTACATTTTGACTACATGTCACATGGTGCAAACTGCAAACATATTGAAATCAAACAACATTTATTCACCGGACTAAATCAAAGCATTCAATAGAAAACATATTAAAGCGTATGACTCATCGTAAGTACGAAAACCAAAGTATGACTTCGACTGGAAACAAAAAATGAAATAAACCAACATGACAAAGGAAAAGGAACCAATAACATGAGAACATGTGGGTAATGTCTTCATCAGGTTAAAAATCCCGCATGCTTTATTGACACTCGATAAGTCCAAATTATTATATCACCATTCACCAACACGAACTAAAATTTCTGCATTAACAAAGAAAGCACGATAATATTAGTTTAAACACGGTTTAAAATATGTCACTTATAGAAGATGAAATGGGTACAGAACATTTTAATAGCATACAAGTGAGTGCAAGCTTAACTGTGTATAGTTTAAGCTTTGGAGATAAATTAGTTGTTAACTTTTAAAGTTCATTGGTTCGTACTCAAAGAAGCGTCAAAATACAAACATTGTTACTTTTTGCTACTGTTGACTTCTTGATACTGCTAGTATTGCCAAAACAGACCTGATGTAGCAGTTGGTAGAATAGCAGCTGGTATAATAACAGTGTTGGAAAAAGTATGCAGTAGTATTATTTCCTTAACAATAATGATTGTATAGTATTACTTAATTCAGATTTTAATATTTCAAACAAATTATACGACCTAAAATACAGTCAACATACCTACTTAATGTCACACTGCCCTTTGACTTTTAAAACACGTGACCACATAATACAAAGGACAAACTGCAAGTATTAGACCGAACTCAGTACACGACCAAACTCAGTACATTTGGAGGGTATTTGCAGCAGACATAGAACTACCACAAACAAAATATTTGCAGCCAGACACATATAAACTACCACTAAATAATTTGCAGCAGGACATGTCAAATGCGCACCCCGCAGTAGACTCAAAATATGCAGTAAATTTATAGTATCGAATATTTAATGATCCATAACCATAGTTCTTTGTATTTAGGAATCATTAAATAAATCTTTTGCTAGTGACTATAAAAATGTTTTTTAGTACACAGGGCTGGATCAGTTGTGTTTAAAAAGGTTGAAAACTGACCATATTTGACTAACTCTATTACATGGTGTTACTATTAGACACGCTAATATAATAGAACAAAACCGAACTAACAAACAGAGCTACAAAGAACGTCACTCTTATTGTTGAATACTAGATTTTGTGTGTATGCTAAAACTATAAGTAGTGAAAAATTTTAAAAGTAGAGCATGAAATTATACCATTTAGGATTTCAAGATTCCAAACGAGCAGATTGTGTTTCCTCGATGATTTATTAGCCTAACAAGATAACATAAAATTATGTTGTGATCAGTTTCATGCTATAAAAGATCAAATTAATCAACCCAAGTGGTGTATACTTACCTTCAACATCTGTATCATAGTCATAAAAAATGCTTGCATGGTTATCTGATGTGAATGGTTTACCTTCATCTTAAAGATAAAAAATATATTAGATAATATATAAAACCTAATCAAATACTTGATAGTTGAATAAAAATGCTTACCATTATTAACGATTTCCCACAACCAACTTTGTGCACACATTAAAGCTTCTATTGTATTGGGATGAAGTCGGCTTCGATGTGGACTAATCAATCTCCCGCTAGCACTAAATGCAGATTCAGACGCAACAGTAGAAATGGGATGTATATATCTCTAGCAATGGCTTGTAAAACAAGATACTTATCCGCTCTTAGCATCCACCATAACAAGATATCAAAGTCCTGAGATCGCGGTTCAAGTCCTTCTCTATAGATACGCTCTAATTCCATTTTCACAGCTGATTGGGAACGCTTATTTGACCTCAAAATATGTTTTTCCCAAGCAGGCAAATTCTCGTCAACCTCCATTGAACTTGCAGAACTAGAACCTATATTATCTTGAACCCCATATGCGCTTTGGGAAGTCTTTGATTGGTATTCATAAACCAACTCTTTACACAACCCTTTAATTTCAAGAACTCGAGCCTCACTATCTCCTGGGTATATAAGTTCAAAGTAAAACTTAATCATTTCCATAATAGGATGATCTGTTTCTTGGATCAAATACAGCAGCAACACCCATTAACTCATGAATATCACCCCAAATTCATTAAACTTTTCAATCATTTACGATGCCATATTGCTAACAACCTTGTAAGAGATAAAAGCCACAATGTAACATTGGCCTACTTCAAATAATGGTTCAAACCTGAACATAAACTCCTTTTTTATATAGACCTATATTCTGGTGTTCTGCATTTTTAAAAAATAAATTAGTTAGTAACAATTTTATACATGTAATGTAACATTTAAAAAAACTGTTTGTAAGTACATGGGCATCTTGTAGCACGAGATCAAGACTGTAAGCATCATGAGCAGCATTCATCCTGTATGAATGTCATATTGATATACATTTGCCTTGAATTGATATGTCATCTAACATAGGATCCACCTCGCCAATTGGTGTTATTTTTTTTCCTTGCTATTACCTGATTTAAAATTAGTAAATATATAATCACCAAACTTTTGTAAAACCTAAATAAACTTAAGTTGTAGCATAATATAAAGGAATAGACAAAAAATTATAATCATTGTATCGTTCATCATGTCATATAAGGTGTTCACAAAACAAAAACCATGTAAGAGTGTAGATATAATAATTGGATATGGGTTCATCCAACACTATGAAGAACACATTCATCAGCTCATGCCTTGCAGAACTGGATATGGGCTTTTCTGCCTTTTGAATACTATCTTTCAACACTATGCCATGCTAATACTTCTAAAAATTCAGATAATTGTTGCATATTTATTCAGATACCATGTAGAAACACTAAAAGACAAATGTTATTTTTTCAAAATCAGATTACCACGCAAGTCTAAACAACAAAATCTGAACTATCAACAAAACATTTTAAACCAAGTATACCACGGAGGCTTAAACAACAATAGCCTTGCAGAACTGGATATGGGCTTTTCTGCCTTTTGAATACTATCTCTCAACACTATGGCATGCTAATACTTCTAAAAATTCAGATAATGGTTGCATATTTATTCAGATATCATGTAGAAACACTAAAATACAAATGTTATTTTTTCAAAATCAGATAACCACGCAAGTCTAAACAACAATATCTGAACTATCAACAAAACATTTAAAACCAATTATACCACGGAGGCTTAAACAACAATAACTGAACTATAAGCCTATCTAATCAGAATAACATTTAAAATCAAATATGTTTAAACAATGAGTGTTCTACAAATCCACCCAAATCAAACACAAAGGAAGAACATACTATAATCAAGCACACTATTAATCAAACATGCACATATCCTAACTTATGACCTATATATGAAGCCTCCCCTCCTTGTAACATTTATATATCTCAGTTATGTTTTACAAAGTTAACAATCTTAAAAATTATACATCCTGGTCAACATATATGGAGCATCTTAAAAAATAAATATATGTCAACAATAATAAAAATAAACCTCTTGATCCACCAGCAGAACCCATACTCTTGGAACCTACATGACCTCTAAAACTTCCAAAACCTCTAACAGTACCATTCTTTCTGTAATTATTGCTTGAAAAACCATGTGAACCTCCATAATTTCTAGAACCTCCACCGCCTACATTAGTATTTTTTTTGGAAACATTGCTTGACAAAGCTGGAGAACCGCAATAACTTCCAGAACCTTCAACAACGGCTTTTTTCTTGTAATTGTTACTTGACAAAGTTGGTGACTTTTGGTAACCCATGGTGGTGGTTTTTTTAGATGAGTATCTACTCATGATTTCTTTTAATTAGGGTTTAATTCAGATCGCAGAATGTTATGAGGAAGATGAGTTTGGGAAGAAAGGGGCGTATGTATTTATAAATAAAAATTAGGGTTCAAAGTTAGGTTGGGGGTTTGTAGATATGCTCTAAATTGTGGTTTTGCTTTATCTTCAATACCATTAATAATATAGGATTCACGAATAAGAGTTTGAATGAAAGATGGATATGAATATTATGTATATGAGGGTTTGATGTTTGGGAATTTGATTGGAAGAAGAACAAAAATAGGATATACAATGTAGGAAGGATTTTAGTTTCATTGGAAGATGAATATGAAATTTTGTTGGATAGATACTGGAACAATGTTGGATAAACATTAGAGTAGGTTTAGGGTGTCTGTGTAATTGTTAAGGATGAAGGAAACTTAGGGGTTTGTAGTTTGAATATCAATAACAATATTGTTTTGGAAGAGTATTACAAAAAAGGAGCTACGCAGAGTTGGTTAATTGCAACCAATGCAAACCGAACGACCTGGGTTCGACCCTTGCAAGGGTTAATTTTTTTACAAATGCCCGAAAATAGTTTTCATGGATATGCCATGTCATCATTTAGGTGGCGTCTAGTCAGTAAATCATAGTTGAGGTGGCGTCCAGTCATAATTAGCCCCATATTATATATATATATATATATATATATATATATATAGGGATGGGTTCTAGGGAAAACCATATTTTGCTAGATATATATTTATATTTATATATATATTATATTATATTATATATTATATATGAGACTTTATTTTCAGCACAATTTTAACGTGCGAGAACTGCTGAGTGTACTTTCAAAAAACAATACATGCACGTTCTTCATAATTGTTATTTCTGGCACATATGTTCTAAAAAGATCAGGGGTAATGATTAAAAAGTCAAATATAAACTTGACACTTTTTGTCTTTGTGTGTAGCCATCTTTTTCCTTTCCTATTCTATCATCAAACTTTTAAAAGTCGATCATTGTGTGTCTTTTGTAACCATTTTACCCTTAGTTTTTCTAAATTTCGAAGGGCAAAATGGTCATTTTACATGACAGAATCTTGATCTATATTATATATATAGTCAGACTTTATTTTCAGCACCATTTTAAGTGCGAGAATTACGAGAAGTTTTAAAAACATACATGCACGCCTTCAATAATTGTATTTCTGCATATATGTTCTAAAAAGAACAAATATGTTTTAAGAAAAACATATTTGTTCTAAAGAATTTGATGAGAAATTGGAAATACAATTTTTTTTTCTTTGAAAGTGTGCATGTATGTTCTTATATGGCGTGCAATGGCAGTATTGCGGCCGAGTGTAAGGTTTTTATGAAAGAAGATGAAGAGTTCATTATGATATAGAAGAACATGAGTGGATTCTTAAGATTATTGACGGAGTGCATGTATTTTCTTGATTTTAAAAGAGGTTCTCGCACTTAAAATGGTGCTGAAAATAAAGTCATATATATATATATATATATTGGCATCTTCTTTACATAATCACTTTTTTGTATAGAATCCACAGAACCAAATATAATCCGTTAGATCATTTTATCAATGGTTGAGATGACTTGTGCCATTAGTGTAATTATTGTAATTAAAAGGAATGTTGGATAAAACAGATAAAGGTATTAAGGGAATTTCGAAATTAATAATTATAAAAAAAACTGTCATATTTTTAAAAGGGTTAATACACAAAAAAGTTACTAAAGTTTGGCCAAATGTTAACTAAGTTACTAAAGTTTTTTTTGTTACAAATAGGTTACTCAAATTTTGTTTACCGGTTACATAAGTTACCTTACCAGTTAACCTGATGAAGTGGCATTCCTTATCAGGCTATGCCTAAACGAGAACAACATTCATAAAAAGGAAAATCAGTTCATATAACCCAGATCTACAATCATATAACCCAGTTCCATATGACTATAAAAAAACATGAATCATAGATTCATTTATAATCTCAAACAAAAAATCACATATCCATTCTCAGATGCAAACATAAACACGCTACATCAAAACTCTTATAATGACCATGTCTGCATTGACCAGTCAATTCCCGAAATGATCAAAGATCTATCCTCCTCTTAATGGGTTGGCCAAAGTAGCTACATGTAAAACGGTTTTGCAAATCATCCGAGCTGTTGTCTTCTATGTCCTTTTTATTGATAAGTTGATGGCGTCACGTGCCCATGATGGCTTTCTTTTTGCATTCGCTGGTGAAGAAATATGTATAGAATTAAGTGATGGTTATGACACACATAGCTTATTATTACTTGTGCCGTTAATGAGGATAAATAAACAATAAAATGTGTACAACCTTGTGAAATCTGGTGGGTTTGACTTGTCTTCTTCGATTAAGAATCTTCTTCAGAAGTTTGTTAAACCTCTGTATGTTTAACAAAACTACAAACACTAGGGCTCGAATTTTTCATTACTCGTTTATCTCATTCCAATCCGAGCAATGATGCAAGTAACAGTGCTTCCATGTCTGATAGTGATAAGAGTAAGGAAAAAGCTCGCAAGAGGCAAGCTGCAATAATGGTACAGTGTTTGTTTATATTTTGTAACAGGAATTACATTTTTATGCTCTTATATTAATAGTTGATATCAGGGTTTCAACTATATTAAATGCAGGCAAAGCAACAAGGACTCGCACTATAATGCAATGTATACATGAGTAACCTATTTGTAACAAAAAAAAAACAATAGTAACTTAGGTGAACATTTGACCAAACTTTAGTAACTTTTTTTGTGCATTAACCCTTTTTAAAATAACTCCCTATATATTATTTGGTGGCATACAGTCTAATATCATTTTCTCAAAAAAAAATGTCGGCTCCCTTTTTCTTTCCTAACACCAACCATAGTTCTATCTATTTTCTCCCTTTTTCCACCTTACATCGCAAATTAGTTCGATAATCTCTAACATCCATAGTCATTCACGGTTCTAGGGGCTTTGTGGGTGCAACCTTTCTTAAGTTTTACTTACAGGATTTGCAACAAACCATTCGTTTTAACTTCCTTTTGCAGCAACACTGGTATAGAAATAATGCCCGTGGATCGTACTTTGATTTTGATATCATTGGTGGTAAAGTAGACCATAGTTACATATTAAAGGGTTAATAATACCCTTTTGATTGTCGACAATTATATGACTTATGTTACAATGTACTTTATGTACATCAAAATTTAAGACACTCTTGCCTCTCAAAAAAAACAAATAAGAACTCTTTGTTTTTAGTCGAATCCGATCATTTTGCAGTTAGGTGGGTTTATATTCCGTTTTTTGTTGTAATTATATATGTTATTCTAGTATTCACTTTTATGCTTGAGCTAAATAATTTTCTCACAATTTTTTTAACTAATTATGTGGTGTTCCCGTATATACTGTACAGATGATCAATCAGGCGTTTTTGATTCTCTATGTTGCTCGACTTCAAGTGAAGGATCATAATGGCTAATGATGCGCGCATTCATACATGGTTTTCAAATGTATGTACATTCACTTTCAAGATATGATCAGTATACTTATATTTTCCCACAAAACATTGCTTATCTAACCTTTTTGGTCTTTGTGTAATTACAAGGCCTTTTCTTTGGGTGGATGTTTGATTACGTGTTAACACTTTTTGGACTGGGAGATTTGATCGTCATTATTACGGCTACAAGTTTCAATAGCTGTTGATATGTTTTGTTCACTTATCGTTGTTTTGGGAGGTTATTAGATTGTGGTAGTGGGTTCTATGATAATTCGTTTTGCTTTGGTTAGGGTTCGGGGTGGTGGTGGTTGGGTAGTAGTCTATATGAGTTTATGGGATTTAGGGGTTTTGGTGTTTTTTTAACGCGTTGTTGGTTAGGGGATTTATGGCGTGGGGAAGTTATGGATCAGGGTGTGCTTGGTGTTTGTTAGGGGGTTTTGTTGTGGGTATACTTTGTGTGGTGGGGGTGGGGTTTAGGGTGTGGGGGGTTTGGATGTGTTAGTGTGTGGGTGGGGATTTGAATTGAAGTGAGGTAATGGGGGTTCATGTAGGTATTGTGGAAGTGGGTAAGGTCTTAATGGGTAAGTGGGGGCGATGAGGGAATAAGAGTGGGGGATTGAGGGATGTTTTGGTGGGTTTTGGGGTGCTGGGAGGGGTGGAGGAGGGTGGTTGTGTGTTTTTAGGGTGGGGTAGTTGGGGTGGGGGGGGTTTTTGTGTTTTCGATTTTTTGTGTGGGGTGGGCGTGGATGGGGGTTTGCCGTTTTGTTGATTTCTTTGGTGATTGTTTAAGTTTTGGCGTGTTTGTGATAAGGGTGTTTTGTTTAATGGTTTGTGTTTTGGTGTTTTAGGCGGTTTGTAGGTTTTTTGATTTGTGTTTGGTGGTGTTTGGGTTTGTTGTTATTGTGGTTTCTAGAGTTGGCTTTGTGTTGTGGTTGTTGTTGGTTGGTATGTGTTGTTGTTGTTTTGGTTGTTTTGGTTGTTCTCTTGTGTGGGGTTATTTGTTTGGGATTTGCGTAGTTTTTGATTGTGTGGGCTAGTTGCTGGTGTGTCTTCGGTATTGTGTTTTTCTGGGGTTTGTTGGGTGTGTTTGCTTCATTTTTTTGGTTGGTGGGTTTTGTTGGGCGGTGTTTTGCTTTGGTATTTTGGGTTGTTTTGGGGATGTTGGTGTGTTGGGGTGGGTTTTTTTTGTATATTTTGGGTCTTGTGGTAGCTGGTTATGTGTCTTTGGTGAGTTGAAGATTGGTTGGTGTTGTTAGGGTTGTTGGGGTTTTTTTTGTTGGTTCGGGGTGTTTTGTGTGTTATTAGTGGTTTGTTTTTGTTTGTGTGGTATTGGGGGGTTGCTGGGGTGTTTGTTCGGTGTTGTTTGTGTGTTTTGTGTTGTCAGTTGTGTGGTTGTTTGGTGGTAGTTGGCGGGGTCGTTGGGTAGTTGTGGTTGTTTCGAGTTTGGGTAGGTGTGTTGGGTTGTTGTTGTTGGTTATTGGTCGGTGTCGTGTTGGTGTGTGTGTTTGGGTTTTTTTTGTGTGGTTTTGTGTTGGTTTGTGGTTTAGATTGTGTGTACTAGTTGGGGTTTTCCTCTTGTGGTTCTGGCGTAGGGGTGTTTTAGGGTTTTGTGGTCTTTTTGTGTTGTTGTGTTGTTTTTGGTATTTGGTTTTTTGGTTTGTTGGTGTGGGTATGTTTAGTTTTTTGGGTGGTTGTTTTGTTGTTGGGGGGTTGTTTGTGTTTCGGGGTGTGGGTTGGGTTGGTTGGTCGTTTTGTGTGAAGTTGTGTTCTGGTTGTTTGGAGCGTTTTGTTTGTTGTGGTTGAGTTGTTGTGTTGTTCTGTGTGTGGTGTTTGCTTTTGTTTTGTTGTTTGGTGGGGTGTTTTTGGGCTGGGTTTGCCTTTGTGTTTTGGGTGTATTTTTTTTGGTGTGGTTCTTTGATTGGGGTTTTTGGATTATTTTTGGGGTTGCTGTTCGTTGTGTGGGTATGTATCATTGTCATTGTTTGTTTGGGGTTGGAGTGTTCGTGTGGTTTTTTTTTGAGTTAGTTGTCGCATGTCCTGTGTTTGGTGTTGTGATGTTTTTGTGTTTGTGTTTTTCGTGGTGGTTTTTGTGCGTCGTGTTTATTTTGGTGTTGGGGGGTTGTTTGTGGTTGTGTGTGGTTGTTGTTGTTGTTGGGTCGTTGTGTTGTGGTGGGTTGTTTTAGGTTGTTGTTGTTTGTTTGGTGTTTGTGTGTTTCTGTTGTGTTTAGGTGTGGTGGTTTGTGTTTTTTTTTTGTTTATGGTGTAGGTTTGGTTTGGTGTTTTGTTGTTGAGTTGTTTGTTGGGTTTGTGTCGGGGGTTTGTTGTGTTGGGTTTTGCGCGTGTGGTGTTTGTGTTGTGGCGTTATTGCTGGGTTGTTTGAGTGTTTTGGGTTGTTGTTTGTTTTTCGTGGTATGTGGTGTGTGGTAGGTTGTTGTGTTGGTGTGGTTCTGTTGGTGTTGGATTTGGTTACGTGTTTGGGAGGTTCTGTAGTTTTTTGGTTTGTGCGAGATAGGGGTGTTTGTTGTAGTGGTGGGTTGTGTTATGTTTTGCGTTGATGGGGGTTCGTGGCGTTGGGTGGCTTTTGGTTATGTTGGGTTTTTGTTTTGGTTTGCTTATTGTGGTTGCTTGTTGTTTTTGGTTGTGTTGGGTTGTGGTCGTAGTGTCTGAGTTCTCTTTCTGTGTGGGGTGTGGGTGGTGTGGTGTTGGTTGTGGTGGTTAGTGGTGTTTGTGTGGTTTTTTGGTTGGGTGCGTGGGGCTTGGGTAGTTATTGTGGTTTGTGTTGGTGTCGTTTCCGTTTATGTATGTGTGTGTTGTTGTGTTGGTGGGTGTTTTGGGGTTGCTTTTTTTGTGTGGCGGTTGGTTTGTTGTTGGGTGTGGGTTTTGTTTTTTTGTTTTGGGGTTTGTGGGTTTTGGATTGGGTTAGCGTCTGTTAGTTGGTGTTGTTGTTGTGTTGTTTTTGTGTTGTTGTGTGGTTTTAGGTTGGGGTTGTGTTTTTTGTTGTTTGTGTGGGTTGGTCTGGTTTTTAGGGTCGTTGGTTGGTGTGTGAGGTTATGTTTTTGGGTTTGTTTTTTTTGGTGGTTCGTGTTGTCGTTTTGTTTTGTTTTTCGGGGTGTTTGTTTGTGGCTTTGGTTTTTCTAGTTTTTGGGTTGTTAGCTGTTTTGTTTTGATGGTCAGTGAGGTGTTGGTGGAGGGTGGGTTGCGGGTCGTTTTTTGTGTAGTGGGTGTAGGTGTGTTTTTTTTGACGGTTTGTGTGTTGGGTTGTCTGTTCGGTTAGTTGAGGTTTTTGATTTTTTGTTGGGTTAGTGTTGGTGCTAGGTGGTGTGTTTTCTTTTTTTTATGGGGTTGGGTGATGGTTTGGTTGTTTCGTTGTTGGTGGGGAGTTGGGGGGTGTTGTGTGTTGGTTCTGTGGGTGTTGGGTTGTGGGTGGGGGTTAGGTGTCTTAGTGTGGTGTTGTTGGTTGTTACGTATTGGGGTGTGGGGGGTGTGAGGTGGTTGGTAGTTGATGGTGTTGGGTGGTGTTGTGTTGGTTGTGTGTGGGTTGTGGTGGGGTGGTGTTAGTGTGGGTTTGTTGTTGTTTTGGTGTTTGTTGTGTTTTTTTTGGTTGTGGTGTGTTTGGGTTGTTTTTTGCTTGTTGTTAAGGAGTTTGTTAGTTGTGTTTGGGTGGTTGTTTGGTGTGTGGGGGTGGGTTGGTCGTGTGGGGGGTGCTCGGGGTGTTTTCGGTTAGAGGTTGGGGTTAGTGCGTGTGGGTGTAGGTGTGTTGTGTTTATTAATGTTTGGTAGTGTTGTAGTGTTTTTGTAAGGTTGTTTTTCAGTAAACTGTTTTGTTTTCGGTTGGAGTTTTTTGTGCTTTGGTGGTTGTGTTTTGGTCACCGTGGTGGTGTTATTGGTGTTATGTTGGACTTCGCGTGTGCTGTCTGGGGTTGTTTGTGGGATACTGGTGCGGGGTTTGATGTTTTGATTTTCGGGTGTTGTGTTGTGTTGTGTTGTGTTTTGTTGGTGGGCGTGTTGGCGTTGTTGTTTGGTGGTTGTTGGTTAGGTTTTTGGTTGGTTGTTTTTTTGGCGGTTGTCGGTGGGTTGTTAGAGTTTGGCTGTGTTGGCGGGTTTTCGCGTTTTGTGTTTTGGTCGGTATTGTTTTGTGTTGTGTTGGTGTTTGGTGTTTTTTGTGTGTTGTATATGGTTTGGGGGGTTGTGGTGTGTGTCGTTGTCCGTTGGGTTTATTTTTTCGGGTTGTTGTGGTTGATGGCACGTGGTGTTGGGGTTGGGGGTGGGGGGGGGGTGTTGGTTGGGGTGTTGTTGGTTGGGGTTTTGGGTTTTGTTTTGTGGTTTGTGTGTTTGGGGTTTTGTGGTTTGGGTGCTTGTTCTGTTGGGGGGTGGGTTTGTGGTTTGTTGTGTCTGTGGGTTTTTGGTAGTTGGTATTGGTCTGGGTTGTGGTGTTGTTGTTTTTGTGGGTCGGTTTACTGTTGATGTGGTTTGTTGGTTTGTTCTTGTATGTTTGTTGTGGTTGGTTTGTGTTTTGGTGTGTGTTTTTAGTTTGGTTTCTTGGTTGTTTGTTGGGTAGTGGTGTGTGTTTGTGTTGGTGTTTTGTGGTGTGGGGTAGGTTAGCTGGGGTTTGTGGTTTTTAAGTCTGGTTTTGTTTGGGTTGCTGTGGTGTTGTTGGGTGCGTGGCGGTTGTGCTGTTTTGAAGCTGTTGTTTGTGGTTTGGTGGGGGTTTCGGTTTGGTTTGTGGTTTAGTTCGGTTGGTGTGTTGTGTTGGGGAGTTTGTTTTTTGGTGTGTGTTTTTTTTGTTTTGGTCGTATGGTGTGTGGTTTGATGTGGGGGATGTGTTAGTTTTTGTTTGTTGGGTTCTTGCTTGTGTTTGTGTGTTGGTGTTTTGGTGTTGTTGTGGTAGCGGTGATTGGTTTTGGTCGTTTTTGGTTGGTTCGTATTTTCGTGTGGGTGTGTGTGTGGTGGAACTTTTTCTATGTTCTTTTGTTGGGTTGGGGTATTAAAATAATTATAAATATAATTAATAAAATATTATTAATTATTTTTATTTATAAATTATATATAATTTTATAATATATATAATACTAAATATAAAACTATATTATTCAATAATAAAATTAACTTTAATTATATTTTTTATATATATTTAAATAAAATATTTTTTTTATATATATTAATTTTTATAACTATACAATGATCTAATTAATTATATAATAAATATATATTTAATATATATTTATTAAATTTTATAATTTATTTATCATAAATAATTATAGTATATTATAAATTATATAAATTTAAATTTAATATTAAAAATGAATTATTTTAAATATTTTAAATATATAAATATACTTTATTTATTTTAATATAATAATTTTTAAATATCAATTATTTTTTTTTAATTTATTTAATTATTAATTTTAATTATTTATTTATAATTTAAATTTTATATTTTTTTATATATTTTTTAAATAAACTATATAAAATATAATAATAATAATTAAATTATATATTACTAAAATAAATTAAAATAAAATTTTATATTATAATAAAACTAAAATATTAAATTTATATAATATTATTAATTAATTTTTATATTATATAGATTATTTTTTTATTTATATAAATATTAAAAAATTAAAAAAAATAATAATATTTAATTTTAATCAATATATTATATTAATCAATTTACAATATAATAATTTAATATATAAATAATTAATAAAATTTAATATAAGTTTAATATGGATAATATAAAATATTATCTAAATTATAAAATTTTAAATTAAAATAAAAATAATAAAATAATATTATTTATAAAATTAATATTAAAATTTAAGAAATTAAAAAAAATTAATTATTTAAACTATAATAACTATAAATAATTTTAATAATAATAATTAATTTATATATTTATTATAATTTTATTTATAAATTAATTAAAAAAATTTTATTATAAAAAAATTTATATAAATTTCTTATTAAATAAATTAATTTTAAAATATATATTATATAAAAAATATTACATTAATTCATATTTATTATTAATAATTTTAATTTATTTATATTATTATATAATTTATAAATTTTATTTAAATTCAATATAAATAAAATATTTATAAATTTATATTAATTAATAAATTAATTTATTTTTAATTTAAATTAAATTATATTTTTATTATTTAATATATATAAAATATAATTTAATAAAATATTCATTTTTTATATTAATTATAATTTTTTATTATTATTTTTAATTAAAATATATAATATAATTAATAATATATTTAAATAATAATAATTATAATATCATATAATTTTATATTTAATAAATAAATTTTAATTATTAATCATATAATATTTTTTAAAATTATTATTAATAAAATAATATAAATCTTATAAAAATTTATTTTTTAATATATTATAATTAATAATTAAAATTAAATTTTAAAATAATTTATATTTAAATTTTATTTATATATTAAAAAATAAAATTAATTATTATATTATTTTATTAATTTTATATAAAATAATTAATTAAATAAATATAAATCAAATTTTATATTTAACTTACATAATAATTTAATAATAATATTATTTTATTTATTTAATAATTAATAATAATTTTATAAAATATAATATTATATAAAAATTATAAATATATATTATAAAAATAATTATAAAAAAAAGTATTTTCTTAATATTTTTTTTTTATTTTATTAATTTTATAAAATTTTTATATAATTCATAATATATATATTTTACATATTATTAATCAATTTAAATTTAAATAAATCTAAATTTATATATATTTTTATTTTAATTTATTAAATATATAATTTAATTTAACATTAAATAATTATAATATTTTTTTTCTATTATATATAAATTTAATTTTTTTAAAATGTATAATTAAAATTTATATCTTTAGTGGGCTGAGTTTTCTTTTGTTTAAATTTCTATGTTGGTTTATGTAGGACCATAATTTGATTGTCGGGTTTTTGTGTTTATAAAGTTCTTGATGAGATTTGATTTGATTTTTGGAATGGGGTGTTTTTTGTGTTGATTGGGAAGAAGAAGAGTAGATTATTTTGTTATTAAGTGAAATGAGGTAGGACCCATACAAGGGGTGGATTTTATATAAAAAAACTATAAAAGTAATATTTTAAGTGAGGTGGGACCCATAAATTGTCGACGTGGCAGGTTATCAACCGGTAGCCCCTCATGGGAGTAACGCAAGTGTACTTTTTAAAACGTTCAATAACCTATACAATAAACCCGTATACATGAGTAACCTATTTGTAACAAAAAAAAAATAGTAACTTAGGTGAACATTTGACCAAACTTTAGTAACTTTTTTTGTGCATTAACCCTTTTTAAAATAACTTCCCTAAATAATTAGGGCAAACAAGTATAATCTCTTTCTCCAAAAACTGTCGCTCCCTTTTTCTCCCTACCCCCAACCATAGATACATATCTATTTTCTCCCTTTTTCCACCATCATCGACAATCGTTCGCTAATCTCTACATCCATCGTCATTCACGGTACAGGCTTTGGTTGGAGCAACCTTCTTAAAGTTTCTTTCAGGTATGCACAACCATTCGTTTTAACTTTTTTGCAACAAACTGTATAGAACTAATGCCCGTGGATCCGTACTTTGATCTTTGAAATCATTGGTGGTAAAGTAGACCTAGTTACATATTAAGGGCTAATAATCCCCTATGTTATTCTAGTATTCACTTTTATGCTTGAGCTAAATAATTTTCTCACAATTTTTTTAACTAATTATGTGGTGTTCCCGTATATACTGTACAGA
Organism: Tanacetum coccineum; assembly: GCA_026074375.1. Classification (NCBI taxonomy): domain Eukaryota; kingdom Viridiplantae; phylum Streptophyta; class Magnoliopsida; order Asterales; family Asteraceae; genus Tanacetum; species Tanacetum coccineum. The sequence goes on along the minus strand of BQNB010024506.1, from coordinate 21,813 downwards.
TGATGAATCGGCGTTTGATCTCCTATGTTGCACCGCCTTCAAGTTAATGGATCATCAGTGGCTCATGATGCGCGCATCATACATGGATTTCAATGTATGTACATCCTTTCCCATACAATGATCATATACTAATATTATCCCACAAAACATTGCTAATCTAACCTTTTTGGACTATTTGTAATTCACGCCTTTTCTTTTTGAGGATGTATAAGATTACGAGTCTAAACCTTTTTGGCTAGTGTAGATTGGATCTTATTAATCTGCAACACTTTAACAAAGCATAAGAACTGAAATTTCCTACTTATGAAATGGTCGGTTTTAGATTTAGGTAGAGGTAACAATCTCAACCGATTTTCTTATGAAATGGTCGGTTTGTGTTATGTTCGTCTCTAACAGAGTAACAGGTCAAACGGGTAAATTATAAAAAAACCGCTTAGAAGGAAACTGGTCAAACTGTCTAAGGGGCTAAAAGTCACCCGGGAGTGCAATGTTAATGAACCTTTGTAAAATAATATTTACACAAATATATGATGTTTTGTTGAAACTTGATATTTTTGTAATCATATACTATATATTTATGGTCAAGCCAATCCTATCTGACCAGTTTTGAACCATATGAAAATATCCATTTTGACCTAAACCAGTTAACCTATGTGTCTCATCTTGCCACCTCTAGGTTTCAAGATTTCATAAAAGGAGGGAAAAATTGTGCATGTATGTTATGCTTTTTAGTATGATAAAAAACGTTAGTTTACTAATTTTATTGGTTTTAAAAATAATATTAGTCTAAGAAAATAATAAATTGTATCAACAGGGATTCAAAGAAGGTCTAAAAAAATTTCGTAAACAATGTTCGTTTAAATTTTTTAAGCCAATAATGAGTTTGAGGGCTCATGGGCTTTCTCAGATGCAATTTCCATGGGGACTAAAAAAGTCAAACGAGGTTAAATGTAGATTTACCTTGTGGTGTTAATTTATTTCCTAACCTATAGTACTTTATATGTGTTTTTAATTAATCTTTGTTTTGGTTTGTTAGAGTTTAACAAATTTTTTTTTCAGCGTGCATTTATGTTTTTGGAAGACAGACACATATGTTCTAATATATTTGACGAGAAAGCATATCGTGCACATATGTTCTTTGAAGTGTGCATTTATGTTCTTTGAATGGTGCATTTATATTCTTTGAAGGGTACTCATATGTTCCAACGCATTTGATGAGAAAGTGAACCGTGCACGTATGTTATTGGAAGAGTGGACACATGTTTTTGAATGACCAACACTTCTATATTTGACAAAATACATTTGTATTTGAATTGTATATCATTTTATATCAAATTTTGTATGTAGTATTTATGTTTTGGTTTGTTATTAATTTAAAGGTTACATGTGTATGTTTATGTTTTCTGTTATAAATTTCAAAGATTAAAAAATGTACATTAGAAACATATGTGAACTACCTTTTTAAAAAATGTACAAGTCTCATGGCTAAATAATTGTACGCAAAAAACGAATGTAAATATATAATATTTAAAAGAAACACATATGCATCTGCACTTTTAAAAACATGTATGTTGAAAAAATAAAAATAAAAAAATTGATTTTTTTAATTTCGAAAATTAAAGGATTTTAGAAAAACGGTTTTTAATAAAAAAAATTCAAAAAAAGAAGCCAAAATGTGTTTTACCAATTATACCCTTTTAATTTAATTTTTTTAATTTTAATAAAACTAATTTTTGATTGGTTTATAGTGGTTCTGTACAAAAAAGTGGTTCTACAAAGAACGGTACCATATATATATATATATATATATATATATATATATATATATATATTTAAAATCCGGATCGATTGAGAAGGTTTTTATTTTGAGAAGATTGAAAAAGGTCTTAAAAAATGATAGATTTTTAACTTTGATTCAAGCTTTTCAAGCGTAAAACTCATTTTAATGTGATTATAATTCAAAATGTGTAAAAAATTTCGAATCAATGTTAAAAATTCTCTCATTTTTGCAATATAAGTAAAATACTGATTCTTCTATACAAATTTAAGGAATCATTACCATAACTCGATTTTAGCAATGATTTGTGAATCAAATTTGTGATTAGTTAGTACTGTTAGTATTAGTTAGTTAGTACTGCCAGTATATATGTTAGTACTGGTAGTAGAGTTAGTATTGTTAGTAGTAAGTTAGTACTGCCAGCATATATAGATAGTATTGCATAAGGGATATGCATGAGATATATTAGGAATAGATATGCATGATCACTTAACGCATTTTGTAAGCCCATTAGGGTTTCTTTGGTGTATAAAAGGAACCCTACAGCACTAGTTAGATATACAAGTTTCACAAATATTCATAGTTAGTGGCTCGCTTCTTCTCACCCCTTATTATATACCAATAAATATAAACAAATATAAATATATATCAAGGAACAAAAACCGTGAAATCAATGAAACCGGAAGCAGTATAGAGAGTCTCCGGGTCGTTTCTATCCAGATTAGCTACCACTTTAACAGGCCTTAAGAAAGATCTATTCAGACTGAGATCAACAAGTGGTATCAGAGCTTGTTGAGAAACTTTGAGTAAGAAGAATCAAAACAGATATGTTATAAACCTTTACCTTTCAGATCTATTTAATGGCAGGAGAAGATAAATTTAATAATGATAATCCACCACTACCACCACCACCAGTTACACCTACACAACAAGCCCCTCACACTCTGTCAACTATTAAACTTCCTATTCTGAAGAAATGTGAGTATGACATATGGGCCATGAAAATGGAACATTACTTGGGGCATACAAATTATCCTATATGGGATGTCATACAAAAGGGAAATGGTTCAGTACAAGTCTCAACAGATACAAATGGACAAATAAGGGTTTTGCCTCCTAAAACTGCTGAAGAGATTTTGGCTAGAGAAAGAGAAAGAAAAGCAAGGACTACCTTGCTCATGTCTATACCAGAAGACCATTTGGCAAAATTTTACAAAATGACTGATGCTAAAGATATGTGGGAAGCTATCAAATCCAGATTTGGTGGCAATGATGAATCTAAGAAGATGCAGAAATACATTCTCAAGCAACAATTTGAAAGCTTTTATGTATCCAACTCAAAAGGATTGCACAAAGGTTAATGGTAGGTTTTCAGAGTCTTTGAGTCAACTAGAGATTTAATGGTGCAGGTTGTCTCCACTGAAGATCCAATTAAAGTTTCTTAGGTCTTCTTTACTGCTTTCTGGGTCCCCAAGTATCCTTGATATGAGGACAAGCCAGGAATAGGTACTCTTAGTTTCCGATTATCTCTAGAACAACTTAGAGTCTTTGTCGTCTTGATATTAAGGCTCTACTGCTTCATCTTCTTAGCACCACAGAATGTGGCATTTGTTTCTTCTGAAAGCCTAATAGTACTTAATGATGTTAGTACTGTTATGGTGTTTCTACTTCTTCTGGCTATAACACACAAAAGGAAGGCTCTTCATCATACACTGATGAACTCAAGTACTACTTTGCTAATCAATCCAAAAGGGTGTACAAATTGGATCATGATGAAGATCTTGAACAGGTTGATGAGTCTGATTTAGAAGAGATGGATTTAAAATGGCAAGTGGCCATGATTTCCATAAGATTGAAGAAGTTTTACAAGAAGACAAGGAGAAGGCTGCAGTTTGATGCCAAGGAACCAGTTGGCTTTGACAAGACCAAGGTTGAGTGCTTCAATTGCCATAACACAGGGAACTTTGCTAGAGAGTGCAGATCAAAAGGAAATCAAGAAAGCAGGAGGAGAGATGCAGGGAACACTGGATATAAAGCGAAAGACAATGGGAGGAGACCTGGAAAATAGGAGGAACCTAAAGCTTTAGTAACTCTTGATGGGGACGGTGTTGATTGGACTGGTCATGCAGAAGATGAGCAATAGAACTTTGCTTTGATGGCTTACAGCAACTCAGGCTCGAACACTGAGGTAACATCTTGTTCAAAAGAATGTAAGGAATCTTATGCTAAGCTTAAGAATTTATATGATGAACAAAGGGAACAACTTGGTGTAGCTAGTATAGAAATTCAAGCCTATACTCAAGCTTTAAAAAAGGTAGAAGCTCAATTAGTCTGTCATCAACAAAATCAACTTATTTATGAAGAAAAAATTAGGTTTATGAAAATTGATTAGAGATAAAACTAATGTGCTTACATATCATAAGAAACTATTGGCAGAAGTTGTAAAAGAAAAAGGAAGAATTAAAAACCAAACTAGAAATTTTTCAAAGTTCTTCTAAAGGCCTTAGTAAACTGCTAAATAGTCAGATGAGTACTAGGGACAAATTTGGGCTTGGGTATGGAAATCAAATACATGATGGTGTTTTAAGTTATGAAAAAGAAGTTCTTAAAAGTGTATTTGACAGTAGGCCAAGTGATGTAGAAGATAGTCTTGTGTATGATACATTTGAAAAAGTTGAAGGAATGCATGTAGTTCCTCCTCTAATGACAGGAAACTACATGCCTCCTAAATCTGATTTTATAATAGATGAGTCAAATTTTACATATGGTCTAAAACAGTCTAAAACTAGTGAATCTGATGCTAAGACTAGTAATTTTGACTCTTGTGAAACCAATTCTAATGTAGAAACACTTGAATATGTGCCTGAACTAGTTGTAGTTGAACCCAAAGTTGTTAGTCAACCTAAAGTTTGGTCTGATGCTCCTATCATTGAGGAGTATGAGTCAGACAGTGATGATGAATATGTGATTAAACCTTCAAAATAACAGGAAAACCTAGTTTTGCTTTTGTTAATACTGTTAAGCATGTAAAAACTCCTAGGTAAACTGTTAAAGAACAAAACACATGTAATCCAAGTCCTAAAGCTGACAAGAGATACTGGAATGGTTTAGTGTCCAAAAAGCTGGGTTTGGGATATGGTTTCACTAAAAAGGCATGCTTTATATGTGGTAGCTTTAGTCATCTTATTAGAGATTGTGACTTCCATGAGAAAAGAATGGCTAAACATGTTGAATTGAACAAAATATAGAGTAAGGGTACTGGTCAAGGGGAGAATAGACCAGTGTGGAACAATGTGCAAAGATTGAATCATCAAAACAAGTTTGTTCCAAAAGCAGTACTAACTAAAACTGGCATATTTCCAGTTAATACTGCTAGACAAAATCTTTCTAGTCAAGCAGCAGCAACTAGTATTGCTAGGAAAATTAATATGCCTAGACCCATTGGAAATTATAAAATCAGACCAAGAAGGTAATTTTATTAAGTCTCATTACTATTAGGAAAAGATCTTAATTGAACAACAACACCAAAATCAAATTTTGCAAATCATAAAGTAAATACTACTAGGGATAAAACAGTTAGTGCTGTTAGGGGCAATAGGGAAACTGCTGTTAAGGCCTCAGCAGGTTGTAATTAGAGATCCAAAAGACATTACTGGAACAAAGTCTCTAAATACAATAGTGGATCAAACTCTAGTAAAAATGACAATTCTAAAGATCCACTATGCAGACCCTAGTCTGAATAGCTTGGGTCCCTAAGCAGAAAACTAATTTCTCTTATTTAATGTGCAGGATATGATCCACAAAAAGCTTTAAAGAACTAAAGGAATTTTGGATAGTGGATGTTCAGGCACATGTCTGGGAAATAAAGCTACCTTGTTGAATAGATCAAGTCTATAAATGGTGGCCCTGTTGCTTTTGGAAGAAGTAAAGGTCAAATAACAAGGTAAAGGTAAAATAATAACTGGAAAGTTAGATTTTGAGGATGTGTACTTTGTAAAAGAACTAAAGCAATTTAATCTCTTTTCTGTGTCACAAATGTGTGACAAGAAGAACAAGGTTCTCTTCACTGACTCTGAATGTCTTGTGCTGTCTCCTGACTTTAAGTTTCCTGATGAAAATCAAGTATTACTTAGAGTCCCCAAACAAAACAATATGTATAGTTTTAACCTAGAGAACATTGTTCTACTGCGAGGTTTAGTTGTTTGATTGCAAGCACAGTTGATGATTAACAAATGGCATAAGAAGCCCGAGTACATGTAAATTTTAAAAATTTTAAAACATACTTGTGAAGGGATACCTTTGTAAAGAGGCTTACCTTCAAAGATTTTTCAAGTGACACACTGTGTTGCTTGTCAGAAGGAAAGCAAACACAAAGCCCTTGTAAAGGCAAAAGTAGGTGAGCTCTATTTAGTCAGCCTCTTACGCTTTTACTTATGGGACTTATTTGGACCCACATCTGTAAGGAGCATAAACCATAAGACTTATTGCCTTGTTATCACTGATGATTTTAGCAGGTTTAGTTGGGCGTTCTTTTTAAGAACTAAGGATGAAACTAGTGGCATCCTTAAGGACTTTATAAGATAAATTGAGAACCAATTAAATTAAAAGGTTAAAACTATTAGATGTGATAATGGTACAAAATTCAAGAACAGGGACATTATTGAATTCTGTGGGTCAAAAGGGATCAAGAGGGAATACAGTGATGTCAGAACTCCACAACAAAATGGAGTTGCTGAGAGGAAGAACAAAACCCTAATTAAGGCTGCTAGAACAATGCTAGTAGATTCATTCTTACCTAACACTTTTTGGGCTGAAGTAGTTAGTACTGCTTGCTATGTCCTTAGTAGGGTGTTAGTGACCAAACCTCAAAACAAGACACCTTATGAACTTATAACTGGTAAAATTCCAATCATAAGCTATATAAGACCTTTTGGGTGCCATGTGACCATCTTGAATACCATTCACCACCTAGGCAAGTTTAAAGAAAAGTCTGATGAAGGGTTTTTAGTTGGGTATTCTCTAAATAGCAAGGCTTTTAGGGTATACAATTTAAAACCAAGAGGGTTGAAGAAAACCTGCATATAAACTTTTTAGAAAATAAACCTAATGTTGTAGGGAAATGACCAAATTGGCTATTTGATCTTGATTATTTAACTGATTCTATGAACTATCAGCCTGTTACTGCAGAAAATAAAGCTAACAAAACTATAGGTCCAAAAGAAGTTAATCATAATACAGGTACACAAGATAATATTGATGCAGGAAACTCTGAAATAAAAGCTGAACCTGCTCAAGAATACTTTATACTGCCATTATGGTCTTCTTATACTTCAACAGTCAAGATCTCAGAAGCAAAGAATGGAGATGAAAAGCCTAATGGGGATACTGGTCCAAAGACAAATGAGGAGCCAAAAGATCAGGAAGATCAAGCCTTTTTGGAGGAGCTTGAAAGGCTTAAAAGACAAGAAAAGGAGGCTAGTGATGCAGCTGAAGCTTTTAGAAAGGAGTTTGCTCAATGTACTAAGGATTTGCTTCTTCAAGCAGGAGCTGCTAGAGCTACCAGTACTAACACAGTTGATACTGTTAGCACACCAATTAGTACTGCCAGTCCTTCAAGAGTTTTTAGTACTGGTGGACCTGATCTAACCAACAATGACCAAGATGATTCTCAAATACCTGCTCTTGAGGATATTTATGACAATCCAAGTGATGGGATTTTTACCAATGCATCTTATGATGATGAGGGTGCAGTGACTGACTTCACTAATTTAGAAACCACTGTGAATGTTAGTCCTATTCCCACATCAAGGATACACTCCATTCATCCTACAACTCAAATTCTTGGAGATCCAACCTCAGCAGTTCAGACAAGGAGCAAAGTGAATAAAAGTTCTGGAGCTCATGCTTTTGTTAGTTATATTCAAAAGCAGAGAAGAAATAATCACAAGGATTTCCAGCACTGTTTGTTTGCTTGCTTCCTTTCTCAGATTGAACCCAAGAAGATATCTCAAGCTCTTAAAGATGAAAGTTGGGTTGATGCTATGCAGGAAGAGCTGCTGCAATTCAAGATTCAAAAAGTTTGGATTCTGGTTGACTTGCCTTTTGGAAAGAAGGCAATTGGGACAAAATGGGTTTACAGGAATAAGAAGGATGAAAGAGGTGTTGTAGTTAGAAATAAGGCAAGGTTGGTTGCCCAGGGATATAGACAAGAGGAAGGGATAGACTATGATGAGGTTTTTGCTCCTGTGGCTAGGATTGAAGCCATCAGGATCTTTTTGGCCTTTGCTTCTTATATGGGATTCATAGTTTATCAAATGGATGTGAAGAGTGCCTTCTTATATGGCATAATTGATGAGGAAGTGTATGTGTCTCAACCTCTAGGTTTTGTAGATCCTAAGTTCCCTAAGAAGGTCTACAAAGTTGTAAAAGCTCTGTATGGTTTACACCAAGCTCCTAGAGCCTGGTATGCTACTTTATCTACTTTCTTGTTGAAGAGTGGATACAGAAGAGGAACCATTGACAAGACTCTTTTCATCAAGAAGGACAAGAATGATATCATGTTGGTACAGGTTTATGTAGATGATATTATTTTTGGTTCTACAAAGAAGTCTTGGTGTGATGAATTTGAGGCATTAATGAAGAGCAGATTCCAGATGAGTTCTATGGGAGAGCTTACCTTCTTTCTTGGATTACAGGTCCAGCAGAAAGAAGATGGTATTTTCATAAGTCAGGATAAGTATGTTGCAGAGATCCTGAAGAAGTTTGATTTTGATAGTGTGAAGACTGCCAGCACTCCAATTGAGACCCAGAAGCCCTTGATCAAGGATGAAGAAGCTGCTGATGTGGATGTACATCTTTATAGATCCATGATTGGCTCTTTAATGTACTTGACTGCTTCTAGGCCTGATATTATGTATGCAGTCTGTGCTTGTTCTAGGTTTCGCAACCTCCAAAAAACCTCAAATTTTCATGATGTAGTAGAGGTTCTTTAGTTATCAAAGTAAACCCAAAACTGGGCTTTGGTATCCTAGAGTATCATCATTTGGACCTGGGATGGCCTATTCTGCAATGATTATGTGGAAGCAAAATTGACAGAATATCACAAAGGAGGTTGTCAATTTCTTCGGCAGGGAGAGTGGATTATCTCATGGCAGTATTTTAAGTGTAAGAAAAACAAACAATCGTGGCTACTCTATACAGTAGGCGAGATGTTGCTGCGCCAACTGTCTAAGTGGGCATGTATTATGGGTTCAGAATCATCAGTTAGGACTTTGGGTTCAATTTTATGAACATAAAGATCTACATGATAATGTAATAACACCCAATCTACATTGTATTAGAAATCCAGTGTTTCACTCTCAAACAAAACAAAGGCATATTAAGATTAGTCACACTTCATTAGGGAGCTTATGAGAAAAAGATTATCCAGGTGCTTAAGATTCACCACTGATGATAGGATGGTGATCTTTAACCAAAGCATTTGATGTTAGCAGATCAATTTCTTACTTGTTAACATTGATCATGTTAACCTCTAGATGCATTAGTTTAGGGGAGGCCAACAAAATTGGGCAGGTGGATTTGTTGTCCAGTTTGGAAAATGATGTTAAGGTTCATTATGATCTTGGGATGAGGGATTTAGAGCTACCATTGGTACAGGTTAGTTAGTGCTGCTGTTTTGGTAATACTGGTAGGCTCAAAAGTTATGTATGACACGGCCAAAACTTAGTATGCCATGGCAGAACCTTAGTTACTGGTTAGAAGTTACGTAGAAACAGGGGAAATAGGGATGCAAAGTGTAGAATTTCAGTTTCTTCGCCACTAGGTTTACTTGAAACCTATATAAACCATTCTTAAACATACAACTTACTCACCTAATCTCTCTTCCACGCTTTCATATCATAAACCTTATTCCTCTAATCACCAACGATCATCAATTACACCTCTATGGCTGCTCTCGTATCTTATCCTAAGCATAATATGGTTGCTTGTTTGGAGAAAACCAAACAGAATACTCAATTCCAAGAGATAATAGACTTCCTTACACGAAGCTCGATTTACTACTCTCTCACTGTAAGTCCTACTGTCTCTACTTCCCTTATTGAATAGTTTTGGAACACTGCTACTTCTAAAACAATCAATGATGTTAGTTACATTAAAGCCAAAGTTTGCTTCGGCAAGATGTATCAATTTTCTGAAGTCATTATTAGACGAGATCTTCTATTTAATGATGTGGATGGAATTGATTGTCTCACAAATCAAGAGATTTATGAAAACCTTCAATTGATGGGGTATGAGGGAGATCTTACAATTCTTACTTTTCAAAAAGCTCTCTTCTCCCCATAATGGAAGTACCTATTTCATACCCTAATTCACTGCCTTAGTTCAAAAAGTACTTCTTGGGATCAATTTCCCATAAATATTGCATCTGCATTAATTTGCTTAGCTACAGATAGAAAATTTAATTTTTCTAAGATGATTTTTGAGGGTATGATTAGGAACTTGGATGCTAAGAAGCAATTCTTAATGTATCCAAGATTTGTTCAAGTGTTTTTAAATAACCAACTTTCAAACCTACCTGCCCCTTTGGATAACCTTCCAATACCAGTCCTTACCAAAAAGGTTTTCACTAATATGGCAAAGCAAGGACTACACTTTTCAGGCCATGTTACACCTTTATTTCCTAATATGTTGGCTCAAGCATTAGTAGATGAGGGTGAAGGTTTAAGACAACCAACTGAACCCCAACCAACATACTCTCTTACTCAACCTAGTATAGGAGACCAACCCCGTGTGACTGAATCATCTTATAGACCTGACACTACCCAAGACCCTAGGGAAAACTTAGAGGGCACTGGTGGAAGTCAAGGGGATCATGTTTAGATACCCCATGATAGTCCTCTTTCAGGTGGTCACACATCTGACAGAGCTGCGGGTGACTTGAACATAGATGAGTTACTTGTTCTTTACACTAACTTGTCAAACAGGGTTCTTGCTTTGGAAACTTCCAAGGATGCTCAGGCTGCAGAGATTCTTAACTTGAAGACTAGAATCAAGAAGCTGGAAAAGAAGTGTAAGCCCAGCATCTTACACCATAGAGCATGGTTAAGGAGTGTGTTTAGGTTGTCAAGGAAGAAAACTTGGGTAAGAAGGAGTATGTATCCAAAAAGGGGAGGAAAAATACCAAATCAGGACCTAAGTTGGATGATAGTACCTTTGATGATCTTGATGCTGATTTAGCTCATGGTATAGACTACATGGAAACAGAGGAAGCTGTGAATGAGGGGAGGAAAAGCAAGGAGACTGATGAGCTTAATTTAGATGCTGAAGACAAGGGTAGTGGTGAAAAAGGAGGTAGCACAGTTAGTACTGCCAAGACAGAAGTTGATACTGCTAGGCCAGATATTGATACTGTTAGGCCAGAAGTTCATACTGCTAATGCACCAGTTTGTACTGCTGGTGTAACTATTAGTACTGCAGATCCTGAAGTTAGTGCTGTTGAGCCTAGAATTCCTACAACAATAAGTATATTTGATGACAAAGATATTACTATGGCTCAAACTTTGATAAAGATGAAAGAAGAGAAATCCAAGGAAAAAAGTAGTAGCATTTCTATTAGGATTAGTGACCTTTAAAGATGTTGAAGATTCTTCCGAAAGGACATATGAGATTATATGTACGAACACATAACACTCAAACTTCCATCCATTGATCATAAAGATAAAGGAAAGGGTATCTTAGTTGAGGAAGAACCTGTCAAGATAAAGAGAAAAGATCAAGGGATAGATCAGATTGAGAGAGATGAAGAATTGGCTCACAAGCTACATGAGGAAGAATTGGTTGAGATTGCAAGAATACAAGAAGTCAAAAGCTAGCACAAGAATAGCTTTAGAGTTGCTATATGGAAATGTTTGATATGTACAAGAGGTATTGATGCTGATACATTGTTTGCAGCCAAGCTCTAATAGGAAGAAAGAGAGGAGTATACAATTAAAGAAAGAGCAAAGTTCTTGGCTGAAACAATAGCTGCACAAAGAAAATTCAGAGGGCATAAAAGAAGAGTGCTGAGATTAGAAGTGACCACCTAAACTAAAATAACTAAGGAATTTAATGATGACATATCTGAAGAATATGGGTGGTTACAAACACTCTCAGCTGAAAGCAAAGACATTTGAAGAAATCCAAGCTATGTATGAAAGACAGAAAAAGAGAATTGATGACTTCAAACCTATGGATTCAGATGATGCAGTAAAAGATAGTAAGAAGGCAGCTGGTGAAGATACTTCAAAGAAGGAGGAGGTTCTCAAAGAACCTGACAGTACTAAGATTGAAAGTATGAACAAGGAAGATGCAGGAGAAAGAGTTTCAGATGTTTCAAAGAAGAGAAAAGGAGGTCCAAGAATGAAAAGAATGTCTAAGAGGAAGAAGACAGAGTCTGACCTTGAAGAAGAAGAGGATCTAAAGACTTTTCTGAAAATAGTTCTAGATAAAGAAGGAATAATAGATTATGAAGTCCTGGAGAAGAGATTTCCAATTATTAACTGGGAATCAAAGTTCCATCATTATGACAGACATGGAGCAAAGGGTATCTACTACAGGATCTTTAGATCTGATGGAAGCATGGACTAAGAGCTTTTCTGAAATGGTGACAAGGTTTGATAGGCTAGATCTTATGGAGTTACATAACCTGGTGATGCAAAGGTTTGAAACAATTACTCCAGAAGGTGTTGATCTAGTTCTTTATGGAGCTTTAAGGATAATATTTGATGCAAATACAGAAGATGAACTCTGGAATAATCAAGAAAGATGGAATCTTAAGAGCTGGAATTTCTATGAGAATTGTGGGGTTGATACTTTGACATTGGAAGATGGTACTGAGATTCATATGCTTGCAGAGAGGAAATATCCACTCACAAAAGAAACACTTGAGAGGATGATGTCTTTAAAGTTGATTGCTGAGTCTGCAACTGATGGTGCTTATGATATGCTTAGATTTATTCAAAAGAAAATTGATGAAGCTGGAAGCCATGATGGAGGAAATAAGGATCTTTAAGTGTTGGTTTCATTACCACACAATAAATGGTCATCAGTTCACCATGTCTAACAGACATCAAGAACTAGCTAGTCCAAAGCAAACGGCTTCTGGTAAAGACTTCTCAAATCTGTTAATGGCTGATAGTTTGCCAAAAACTATATGGTTCTCAACTCACCATGCTTCACAGTAAAGAGTTGGCTAGTCCAGAGCAAACAACTTCTGGTAAAGACTTCTCAAATCCGTTGATAGTTGATATTTTACTCAAAACTATATGGTTATCAATGCACCATGTTGTTATAATGAAGCATTGGCTATTCCAGAGCAAACAGCTATTGGTAAAGAAACATCAAATCCGTTTATGGCTGGTAGTTTGCCAAAAACTACAAGGCCAACTTAGTTGGTGTTTCTGAGTTGCTAAGATGCTGTGATGATGACAAAGACTAGAAGCTAAAGAATTTCAAGATTACAAAGTAACAAAAGAGCTCAAGTTCATTAAAGAAAAGATTAAAGAGTATGCAGCTTGTGTTATAGTGTGGTTGTATACTATTCATCGTAGGTGTTTTCAAAGAAGCCTCAATGAAGAAACATGAAGGTTAACAAGTGAACATCATGTTTAGGGGAGGATTGTTAGGAATTATGTTTTCCTGAGTTAGTACTGTTAGTATTAGTTAGTTAGTACTGCCAGTACATATGTTAGTACTGGTAGTAGAGTTAGTACTGTTAGTAGTAAGTTAGTACTACTAGCATATATAGATAGTACTGCTTAAGGATAGAAATGAAGGTATATTAGGAATTAGATATGCATGATCACTTATGCGTTTGTAAGGCCCACATTAGGGTTTCTTTGGTGTATAAAAGGAACCCTACGACACTAGTTAGACATACAAGTTTCACAAACATTTATAGTTAGTATTCTGTAACCTAGCAGATTAATTGTAATCAAAGTTCTGTTTTATTCATTGTTCTTCTTAGCAGTATAAGTTAGTTTCCGCATAACTTATATTGTTCATAGTCATTGTTTCTCTTGTAGTTAGTTTGGATTTATCCAGATTGACTACCATCCTTAACAGGCTAGAAAGATCTATTCAGACTGGGATCAACACATATAAATGAGCTGGAGCTTGTAGAATAGCTCTAAGAGCATTTAGTCCTTGTTTTGAGCAAAGGACAAAGGTTAGTCTTCTATTTCACATTTTTAGCTTATTTTATGCATTTGCTTATTTTACTGCTTATTTGTGCTTATTCTGCTTTCATATTGCTTATTCAGTTTTAATGTTGCTTATTTGATTTAGTTTAAAGCTTTTCATCAATTGATTTTAAGTATTTCTTAGTTTTGATAAAATCAGTCTCAAAAATCCAAAAATATGCATTTTGTTCTAACTTATTGTTAAGTGCTTTATTTTCTGATTTTATTGCTTAAATGTCTTTCAAAAACCTTATGCTAAATCTGTTTTCATGTTTTACAAGTTTTTATAATCTGTTTTTGGTTTTTAAGAAAATAAGGGGGTGTTTGGTTTAGGCAGTATTAACTAAGGTTAATACTGTTTGATCATACATAATCTTTGATTCTTAATCCTTAAGATTTAATTCAGTAAACTTAGAAGTTTTTATGACATCAGAAGTAGATTTATTAAGATTTGAGGTTTCATTCATAAGTTTTCATGTCCGCTGAATTTAAAGTTCATTAAGGTACTGATTTGGTGTTTTAGTGTTGTAATGCTTTAGAAGTTTAGTATTTATGGTTTGAATGATCTTTTTACTGCATTAGGATTAAGTTTAGTGCCTTATAGAATTGCCTTTTGAGTCTTAGTCATAAAATAGTTAAAACTGCTAGTTCTAAGTTTCTTAAATGTCAGATTTCATGGGATCATTAGAGGATTAGGATTTAGTTTTATCTGTTTTGTTATTGATGTTTTGAGTTCATTAGAGGTTATTGTTTAGCTGTTTTGAGGTTTTGGATAATTTGGATTAACTTTAGCCTTGGGCATTTAGCCTTAAAAGTGCCTGCAAAACCTCCAAAAAGCCAAAACAGTTTTCTAAGCTTTTCTGCTATTTACAAGTGCTTTTTCTGAGCTTATTATTAAGTTTCAAATATAGTTCCTTTTATTAAAGTTGCTTATTTTCATTTGTTCTTTAAGTTTTTCTAAGAAAATAAAAAAAAATAAGTGCAAAAAGCAAGGGCCAGGACTCGAACCTGCGACCTTGCCTTGCACACACACAACACCTTAACCATTGCGCCCTTGGGTCTTTTTCGTTTAAGTCTCCTTTAACTTATTATTTACACTCTTTTAAGTTTAGCTTATTTAGCTTATATGATTTTTAGCAGCTTATCTGTTACAGCTTATTTAGTAATTTTTCTTTATAAACCTCCTTTTTAGCTTATAGGATTTTTGTAAATTTTCTTAGATTTTTAGGATTAAGTTTAATATTTTTAATTTCATTTTTAGTATTATTTAGTTAAAAAAATAGTTTTTAATAGTTTAAAATTTTAAAAAAATATAATTTCTGTTTCTAAAAATTAGTTTTATCATTTTAGTTTAAGAAATTTGCATTTTGAATTTTAAGGGTCTTATTTTGTCTTATTTGGTTATTTAGTTTGTTTTAAATCGCTTTAAATGTCGTTTAGAATTTTTAGTTGCTTTTATTTTTAGTTTAGCGTGCCTTTATATGCTTTCCCTTTGCGTTAGTAGATTTAGAAACCAAAACCAAAACTTAAATGACAATCAAGCTCGATTTACAACATGAACGTAGATTTCCATTCACCTCTCACCGAGGAGAACGATACCCGTGTTGATTACTTATTATTCTTTTCTAAGAATAATTTGTATGATACTTTGCTTATGTATATGTATTATATATATATATATATATATATATATATATTATTGAGGGTTATTTGTTTGATACGTATCTTAACGATTATCAAAATGGCGCCGCTGCCGGGGAGAGGTGTAGCGATTTTTACGGGATTGTTCGTGTTCGAGCCTTGAAGATCCTTTCCCCGTGAAAGTTTTCGTTTTATTTTATATAAAAATACAAAAATATTTTATACTTCTATTTTTATTTTCTTTTATTTTAATATTGAAAATAACCGTGTTGTCAATTGTTAAATCGGCTCACCTTTAGATTAACAAACTATAAGAGAGGTATAAGGAGGGTTGATCCTATGAACTTCAACCCGAAAGGAGAAGGTTTTTAAAACGCTTCGCGCTTACCCGCTCCTTCGCTTCTTTGTGCGTTTTCTAGAGAGCTACCGTGCACCTTTGACTATCGGTTACCAAAAATATTTTTCTTTCTTTAATTTCTTTTCCTTATGTAATATTTTAAAAATCTATAAATATTCATCTCTATCATCTTATTCGTTTAATTCTTATTCTCTCTACCCTCTTATCCGATAATTCTTCAACATGTCTTGGTTTTTGAGGTGCTCGTGGTGTGGAGGTTCGTTTTACAGTGGAAATTATTGGCATTGTACCAATGTGAGTTTCAGAGATGAGCACGTCTATGACTCTAATCTAAATTCTTATAATCAAACTCCCGATTTTTCTAACCCACTTCCACACCACAACTATGAGACAGACTCGAGGTCCGACACGGGAGTAGCTTTTTAAGCAGAATTTGCAAAACTTCAGCAGAACTTTGAACGATTTATGGCTCAGCAGAGTTGTTCATACTGTGGTGGTCCTTTTAACGGTGGAAATTGTCCAAGTTGTAGCATTGTAGCAGCCGAAAACGAGTTTGTCCATGACCCTAATCCCTTTCCTTATGATAATATACCCTACTTTTATGATCAACCTCCACATCCCCAGTACCAGCAATACTCGTGTGAGTTATGTGGGAACGATTCTCACTATGGTTTTGATTGTCCGCCACGGCTCCTGCTTGTCTATGAGCAGGAACCAAGCTATAATCAAAACTTTGGTGATAATTATTATCCACAAAATTTACCGAGTTTTCCACAACAATATCTTTGTTATGAAAACTATGGGGGTCCTTATGCGAATTTTCAGTGTCAACCGAATCATCAGAACTTATATGAGCCTAATCTTTGCGATAATTCTAACTCTTCTGGTTTTGACCAACCTACACAGACATCCATCGATCATCTACCTCCTAAATAAATGAGTGTCCGAGAATTGCTACTTCAGGAGAAACTTCATAAAGCTTTACAAGCCATTTGTGAAAAGTTAAGTCAACAAGAGCAGGCAGCTACTGTTAGTACTCATACTCCCAAGCCTTCGCGACATTTCAATTTTTTTTACGATGATGACAATGATGACGAGGAGAGTACTATTCCTTTAAATGAAATTACTTATCAAATTCCTCCGTCTATTGCAATCACACCCGTCTTACCGACTATGGAGCCCGAGGACTCTCTCATCATGGGGGATGAGGATCTTAGCACTATTCCTAAAAAGGAATCGGACGAATTCATAAAGTCTAGTGTTGAGGACATTGTCCCAATCCCAAGTGAGTCCGAGGATACGTCCGATAGTGATAGTGAGTGTGATTTATCTTTTTGTGATAATTTTGTGACTTTCTCTAATCCTCTTTTAGATGTTAATGATGATTTTACCTCTAGTGATGACGAGTCACTTCCTGAGGAGGATGTTTCGAAGGAAAATTTTAATATTTATTCGAACCCTCTTTTTCTAATGAGGTGTTAGAGGACATCGAGAGCGAGGACTCCTATGTTTCTAAACTTGATGAGCCAGATTTGTTAGTCACACCTCTTTCCAAGCTTAATGAGGATGAGTGTTTTGACCCGGTGGTGATTTTGTTTTGGAAGAAATCGAAGCTTGTCTTACAAGTGATTCCATTCCACCCGGAATTGATGATGGCGACTTTAACCCGGAGGGAGACATTCTTCTACTCGAGAAGTTATTAAATGATGATCCATCATCTCCTCTCCCTCCGAAAGAACTTAATTTTAAGGAACTTAAAGTAATAAAATCTGATGTTTCTACGGATTTTAAGGACGATTATTATGACTCGAAGGGAGACATAATCTATCTTGAGAGTTTGCTTATAAAGGACACTATTCCTAATCTCCCTCCCGAGGTGTTTTTAGATCATGACCCGAAGAACTTAAAGGATGAACCTGATAATGCAGATTTGAAGAGTATGGTCAAAATTTTCGACCCCGGGATTTGGGAGAAAAAAATTTCTCCA
Organism: Tanacetum coccineum; assembly: GCA_026074375.1. Taxonomy (NCBI): domain Eukaryota; kingdom Viridiplantae; phylum Streptophyta; class Magnoliopsida; order Asterales; family Asteraceae; genus Tanacetum; species Tanacetum coccineum. The sequence continues at coordinate 3,832 of BQNB010024506.1, read as the reverse complement.
ACATATGTGAAATTACCCTTTGAGGATCGCCATTATCTTTTCCTCACATATGTTATCCGAATTTTTCGTCCATATTTCACCTATCCGATGGATTCTTCTTTTCTTCTCTCTTTCGGGAGTGAAGATACCATTTTTGACCCTGGCATCTCCGTTTTTAGTTTCTATTCTTTAGAGCCGACGGTATCTCATTGGAGTGGAACTTTCATGTGCTTCAATGTTTATCTAAACATCTTGAATGGAAGTCAGATGGAGATTTGCTCTTCCACATGTTTCGTCCCTAATATCACGATGATATGGGGAGAGTCAAGCTAGAGACTCACACAAAAACAAGCGCTTCTCGGGAGGCAACCTGTGTTTCTATCTTCTTTTGTTATTTTCTAATAAGTATGACGTGAGGATGCTCGCCTCTTCCTTTCTCATGTTTCGTGGTTTGTGTTTTATGTCCAGGATTGCCCTGGATTATAAAGACTCTCGTGCTCGTGGTTTTTTCCATCGTTCACTCGATCTTCAATCCTTAGCATGCTTATTTATGGGAATCCGATATCCTAGATCTTATTGACTAACGTTTATCTATTAGCATAATTAATAAATGGTTTAGATTTACGTAGAGACCCTTTTATATTAGGATTATGCGTTGGTTTTAGTATGGGGGTGGCAGTCTCACATTGAGGACAATGTTTAGTTCTAGCATGGGGGTATCTATCGATTTGAGCTTACTTGCATTTGCTTTGTCTTCACGTAACCCCGTTTTGCCACCAAAATTTCAAAAATATGTGATTTTATGCAAAAAATTAAAAAATTTCAAAAATAAAATAAGTGTTTTGACACAAATTTTTAACTTTCTGATGGTGAGAATAAGAATAAATTTTGACCTGATCGAGCATGTTAAACTCTAGATTGCCCATTAACCTATATAAATTTAAACTTTTGCTAGTTTTTTATACAAGAAGCTTTAAAACGTGAATACTAGCTTGAAAAAGCACATGAGTATGCTATTTTCCCATAAAGATTTAAATATGCAAAGTTTGATTTTATTAGCACTAAAGATTCGCGATCTTTTTATTTAAGATTTTAAATTTGCGAAAATCGAGAAGTGTAGAGTTGAATATGAGTTGGATGCTAAGCAAGGATTAGTTGGAAATTTTAAGAGCTCATAAGCGTAATTTGTGGCTTTTCCTCCTCGAAGCTTCTAACCGGACTAATATTACGTGCTCTTTTTGGAAATTAGACAAATTAGTGGTTTTATCACCCTTAAAAGTCCTTTTAAAATCAACATTTTTAAACTTTTTAGTCTTAGTTCAAATTTATGCTTAAATTTTCTAAAAAGAAATTTCTCTATATATCGTGGTAATATAAAGTGTTAAAAAAATGTGTAACATATATAATAATAATAATAATACCTTGTCACATTACTGGATCATGGTCGGCTCGCATACCGATGTGACAGTCTTCATATAAGGCAAGGTCCGAAGCCGAAATAAGACAACTGGATCATGGTCGGCTCGCATAACGATGTGACAGTTCATTTAAAGGGTGGAGGTTATAAGTATAATTATATTAAGGTTAAGTGTAATGTATATGTTTGAATAAATATAAGAAAAATCTCTTTTTCTAAAATTTAAATATGCTTTTGAACTAAGACTATTTTATTTTAAGTTGTGGTCTTTCTAAATGAAGTGTTTATTTAACGGGAAACCTAAGAGTATTTGAAACCGAAGGTCCGTGAGTTCCGATACTATTCTCTGTGGGGTGTCAAAAGCCTGGTCACCTAAGCCGGTCTCGGCTGAGATGTGCCGAGAAGAAAGTCGCTACATGGAATGATCTCGCCTTTTTAATATAACATTCTTGGGTGAAAAGTTAACATTTAGTGGGAGATTTACAACTTTTTTGAAATGTCGTGTGGATGGTTGCAATTCAAATGAGTACTATACACATTTATGAATATGATCCCCATGCGAGAGTGAAAAGTTAGTCTAGGCTTACAAAAATTGCCAAATATGAGTAGTGTTGCATCTTTTTTTTATAAATAAAAAAAAAAAAACCCCTTGGGGTATTTACATATGATTTCGTTTTTAAGCTTTGGTTTTGAGGCAGGTGATGACAAATCCGTGCGGACTCGATGAATTTATCCTCTTGGTCGACCAACTATTTATAAGTGCTTCTTTGTTCCGTGATCATAAAAGGTTATCATCAAATAATAAAAGTCGAGCATGTAGTTACTTGCAAAAATTAAAATTTATATAAAAAGAAATGGTAAAACGCGGTGCTTCAAAACTAGTGATTTCTTAATCCCCTTAGATGAGCACTTTGCTACTTTTCGAGGCTGATTAAGTTTTTGGGGATTGGAATTTTTGGTTATAAGCGTGTATTTATATCATTGCGTGAGGACACATCAATAGCGTAGTTTGGGGGATTTTGATATGTGCTTAAACACATATCATTTATTTCTTAATATTAAGCTAAAAAGACCAATAATGAACAAAAACGACATAAAAATACCATGTATATGTGTGTTTTGTGAATTATGTCTTGCAGGTAACGGATATACCAAATATGGACAAAAACAAAGCCAAATTAGACAAAACCAAGCACGGGATTGGAATATTGTGAGAAAAACGAAGCCGAAGGCATATTCATTTTTAATGGGTCAACCCGTACCCGTTTCATAGGCCAGGTCAGCCCATTAACTCTTTAATGACAAGTTTATAAGCCTAAATCCTTAAGCCCTTTATAAAATAACAAGTCCAAAATCCATTTTACCATTAATCCATTTCCTGGCCCAAATTAAATAAACCCAGGACCAAGTCAAAGCCCAACACTAACACCCAGACCAAAAGTCAAATTGATAACACATAGGGTCAAAATTACTGTTCATTGTTCATCCTTTTCCCTCCCATTTCACCCCATCATTTGCACAGGGTAAATCACCTCTCCACATCACGCGTCTATGAGCTTCTAGAAGGCCTAAAGCTGACACGTCTGACACAAACGTTAGCCACGCTGGCGATCCTGAGTAATATCATTGGATGATGAGACGTGGAAGAAATCAAGGGCTCAAAATGATGGATTAAGAGTTAGTTATGATTCAAGGGCCAAGATTAGAGCTTAAGGACGTTCCCCTCCTTCTGGATTCTTCCCATCCTCGCTATAAATAGGGTTGCTCTATCACACAGAAAAATATCTAGCTTAGGGTAGTTTTTAGGTAACTTTTGCTTATTTTCTAGCTTATTGTCTTTTTAATATAATTTTCATTTCAAAAACTTATAATCTATTTTATTATCAATAAAATTTCAGTTTGCATTCAAATTTTTTGTTGAATTTATATTTTACTCTTAAGCATTTTAGTTTAAAAATGTGTTTGGATATCATTTAAATAAGCTCAATAAGCTCTTATTTGCCTAAAAAGCTAGTTCTTATTCAGTTAAGCTTGTTTAAGGCTTAACTAAATAAGCTAATCATTTAAATCACTCAAAAAATATTATAAGCTTAGCAAGGGAAGATAAGCCAGAAATGGATGGGCTTATGGACCATACCAGCTTGTTTTCAACAAGCTGGAGCTTGTAGATGAGCTCTTAATAGCACTTTTAGTCCTTGTTTAGAGCAAAGGACAAGGTATGTTCTCTTTTACTCCTTTTAGCTTATTTTCTTATTCAGCTTATTAAACTACTTATTTGTTCTTTTTCTTTGCTTAATTATGCTTATTATTGTAATGGTAGCTTATTATGCTTAGTGTTTAGCTTAGAAGTAGTTTCATTTGAATTTTGATAAAACTACTTAGTTTTTAGTCAATATTGCTTATTAGTATAGATTATTATATAGTGCTTATTTCTAT